>PVJX010002601.1:47316-125214 GCA_004027295.1 Dolichotis patagonum | reverse complement strand
TGCCGTGATTCTGATAGGTTTTCCTTTATAGGTGATCTCTCTTTTCTCTCTGACAGTTTTTAGTATTCTATTCTTATGTTGGATTTCTGGGATGGTGATTATTATGTGTCTGGGTGTAGTTTTATTTTGGTTATGGCTGTTTGGAGTTCTATATGCTTCACTTATCCAGATGTCTGTTTCTCTTCTCATGTTTGGGAAGCTTTCAGCTAGTACTTCTGTAAATATCCTGTTGATATCATTTGGACTGTCCCCTTCTTTTTCATTTATCCCTATTAATCTTATGTTATTTTTCTTTGCATCATCTTGCGGGTGTTGAATTGTTATTTCCTGATTCTTTGTTATTTTTAAAAGATCTTGTCTTTCCTGCTCACTGGCTGCAATCTTATCTTCGAGGTCTGAAATTCTGTCTTCACTTTCATTGAGGCGGTTTTTACAGCTTTCAATAGAATTTTTCATTTCCTGTATATCTCTTTGAATCTGCTTTATGCATTCTGTTTATTTCTTATATTGTTCTTTGAGGGATTCTATCTGTTTGCTTTGTTCCTCTAATTTTTTAGCTGTGTTTTCACTAGATGCATTCACTATTTCTTCCACTGTTTTTATCAATTCTTCTTTTACGTGGGCAAGTATTTCTGGTTTGAATTTCTCCATAGCTTTCCCTATTTCCATATTTATTTCATTTGATATCACTTCAGACATTTCAGGTGTACGGCTTCTTTTTTCTTCTATGTACACAGCTTCTAAGCTTTCTTGGGGAGGGCTAGGGCTTTGAGCCTGCCTTTTGGTCTTTCCTTTTGTCATTTTTCTATATTTCCTTACTTTGAGCGGTGTTCCAAAGCTTTCTCTGCATGTGTGGTGAATTACCTCTTACCCCCTCAGTTCCTGGAGGGGCAGTGGCTCCCCCACAGGCTCTTGGCTTCCTCACAGGGTCCTAACTACCCTCTGTGGACTCCTGGCTCCCTAAGTTGTAAGGCGAATGCTGGGTGTGGCCACCCCAGAGCCTGTGGCATCTCAGGCAGGCCATGCCACCATGCTTTGTCCCAGGCAGGTCTCCAGGAGGTTCCCTGCGAGTGAAGGGCCTACAGTTTCCAAAGAGTCAGGTCAGAATGTTGGTTTCTGAAAAGTTCCTGGTCCCAAACAGACCTGGCCAAGATGCCAGTCTCCACAATATTCCCAATCCAAACAGCCCATGCCACTCTGCGGGTTCGAGAGTTTCAGGTCCCAAAAAGACAGGCCCCAATGCTGCTTTCTGGGAGACTTCCTGGGGGTGAAGGGCGGGGCTATGGGCCCAAACAGACTTGGCCCAGATGCTGGTCTCCAGGCAATTCCCTGCGGATGAAGGGCGGGCCTACCAGTCCCAAACAGTCATGCTGAGATGCAGGTCTGCACAGACTTTCGATCCAAACAGCCCAGGCCATTCTGTGGGTCCGAGAGGCTTGGGTCCCAAAGAGACAGACTGAGATGCTGCTTTCTGGGAGACTTCCTGGGGGTGAAGTGTGGGGCTACGGGCCCAAACAGACCTGGCCCAGATGCTGGTCTCCAGGCAGTTCCGGTTTACTTCTTTTTTTAATTAATTTTATTGATAAATTTTAGATATACACAATGATGACATTCATCATAGGGAATTTGTACCTGTGCATATCTTGATTTTTCTTTATTCACCCATTCTCTCCCCTCCCCTCAATTCCTCTTCTCCTCCTTATTTATAAAAGCTTTGTTTTCATTTTTTCCTTCTATTCTCTTTTTTCTTTTCCCTTTCTTGTTTTCCTCTTCCCCTTCCCTAGGTGGCCTTCCCATCTGCACATATATTTCCTATTTCCAATGTCTACTACACATTTTAGTCCTTATTTACCTTTTCAGTTTCTCACACCACAGAAACAATGTGATACCAATACTAGTGTCCAATTTATTTCACCTAAGAATATGGCCTCAAAGTATATCTATTTACCTAAAAATGTCACAAATGTACACTTCTTTATGGCAGAGTGGTACTCTATTGTATAAAAAATATATTTATCTTCCTTATCCATTTATCTGCTGATGAACATTTGTGCTATTTCCAAGATTTAGATATTATAAATTGTGCTGTTGTTAACATGGATATGCAGATATCACTGTGGCTTGATGATTTTAATTCTTTTGGGAAAACACTAAAAAGGAGAATAGCTGGGAACCACTAGTTTTATTTTTTTGAGGAGTCACCGCACTGATTTCCACAGTGGTTACACCAGTCTACACCCTCAGCAATGGTTGAAAAGTGTTCCTTTTTCTCCACGTTCCCACTATTTGTTGGTTGATTTCTTGATTATAGCCATTCTTTCTGGAGTGACATAGAGTCTCAATGTTCTTTTAATTTGCATCTCTTGAATGACTAATAAATGTATTTTTTTCATATATTCCATATATTCATTTCAGATGGTCATTTTTAGGTGGCTCTTTAAATTTTGGAGGTCTGATATTTTGGAGGTCTTGATATATTGTAGATTTTAGTTCTTTGTCTGAAGAACACCTTGAGTTTTGCATGAGTCTGCAAAGCCCAGGAGCCTGAAGCAAAAGAGATGGGCCGTTCTTGCCATTCCACCCCCTCGCTCTCTGCGCTTTCTTCTTTAGGAGGATGAAAAACAAACTTCCTTACTCACCTGATTACTGTGTAAGCTGGTGAGAGTTTTCTGCTTAAATACACTGTAAATCACTTATGTCAAGGCTTATTATTATTATCACCCTAGGAAATTATAGAAGTATTTTTAGCATTGCACTGCATAGTGTAACACAGAATTTTTAGTACATGTGATACTATTATTTGATTATTTAGTAAATACGATATTATTATTTAGTTTTGTAACTCTAATAGTAGATAAGAATTCATTAAATTTTCTTCTAAACATGAAATTATGATAAGAAAAGATAAAATAATAGTATTATGAAGATATTAAATGTTAAACTAATATAAAACATACAAAAGTATCATAAAAATTTTAATAAGCAACTTGAACTTACTTCTGTGATGAAAAATTTTCTGTTAGGGGGAATTTTAGACTTGAATCAGCCACAGACAATTTCTGATTGACTTCTTTTAATGAAACTCATTTCAAAGTTTTTATGTTCACCACAAAAATAGTCTTTGTATGAGCAGATGATAACAAAATATAAACCCATTGTTAATAATTACTCAAAATTTAAAACAGCTAAAATTAAATTTTAAAGATCTAGAAGACTTTTCTGCCTTTCATTGACTAAAGTAATGAGGACATTTCTTGTTACAATGTGAATGGATTTCCAGTACTAGCAAACATTTTCATATGGAGCATTTTAAAACAATACAAAAGTTCTCATTTGAAAATGTACATGAACTATTAAAGTGATTATCTTTGACAGCTAGTTTGGATATAAAAAGCACAAAAGAACTATCACTGGAAGAACTTATTAGCCACAAATAAAAAAGAAATATCCAATATTTGCAAGCATAGAACTCTCCAGGATGGAGTCGGGATTTGTTGCTTCTAGATTGTGCAGAAACTGCCCTTCAGCTTTTCAGCTACTCCTATCCCCCAGATTGTAGGCTGTGTCTTGTGAGCTGACCTGATGCTGTAAGAATCTGGTTCACAAAGTTCAAAATAATACTTTGTGATTGAGTCCCCCTGTACCTCTTACACCCTTCCTAGAAGAACACCCACATGTCCCCGGTTCTGGTCAACTGCAGTCACCTAACTTGAACTTAATTATTTGGTTGCATAGTTTGCCACGGCTCCTATGCACTGATTAAGTCAATAGCCATGGGATCCGACTACATGTCAAGATCTGATAAACAACAAAAATATCTTGGCAACCCACGCCAATCATATAATGAATTGAAAATCTTTAAATTAGCAAAAACGTCAGTTGATATACAGTAAGGCAAGAATTTGTGTACATCAGAGGCTTGTAAATTGAATATTAGCACATCAGGTATGCTGACACTTCAAAGGAGATAGGGTAATGAATTCTACAAGTGATCGGTCTGCCCTGCAGTGGAACATAGCTCTATCTTCTGAAACTCTGTCTAATACTGTGGGACTTTTAATCATTGATGACAAATCTGAGCTTTAAAATATAAAAGTGAACATGAGTCAATGGATCACTCTACATGTAGGTTGAAAATAAAGACTAAAGTTGTGAATGCAGCCAAGTAACACCTCAGAAACTTAGTAGTAGGAATAACAGTTATTCATATTCTGCAGCTCTTGCCAAGTAATACAGAGCTCAACATAATTCATTTGATAATGCTTGCTTGGTTCAACAATTATCAAGTGGAAATCATGAGTCATTACAAATCCTTTCACCAGTGTTCATTAAAAGTAGTTAAATATTTCTTTGAATGGAAGAAATTTCCTCTTTTTCCTTTTGATTTTAACTTCTAATTTTCTACACAAAAGAAAACCCCCTAAAGTAGGAGTCAGAAGAACAAAATTTCTCTATTATCTTACAAACATGTCACTTAAAATATCTACTTCCATTTTGTAACTGTAAACCAAAGACAAGCAGAAATTACAAACAAAAATTAATCAAAAGATATGGTATATGCTTCAAGTTTTTAAATTTATTAGAGTGAAGGACATACTTCTGTTAATGCCCTTCAAAATACACCCCAGCTTTTGTCCAAAAGCCAGAGGGAAGGGGAGGCACAAAAGTCCAAAGACCTGAATGATCTTAAAGATTTAAAGAAGAAATATGTCATGGTGATCAGAATGTCCTAAGCAAAAGGGAAAAGGTGATAAGAAGTTGGAAGTCTTGGTGAGTAGTCTTTAAGCCTAAACTGTTTGCTTAATAATTGTACAGAATTCAGACATTTTTTTCCCTGTTGCAACCTCAGCATATTTGTATAGATTAAGGGTGATGATTCTTGTCTCACAGGGTTGCTATGAGAATCAGAGTTTTTTTAGCACCATCTTATAACAAGTCTGATGGAAGCCAAACTCTGTAAAGGATTCCAGATGACTTAGGAATTGCTGTATGAACATTCAGCAGATACCTACTTGTTCAGGTTACATTACCATGATATCTAGCTACTTCTCCTACCTTGGATTCAGTCAGTTGACCCAAATATCATATGCTTTGTGGTTCTCTAAACAAGCCAGGACTGTTTACGAGTCTGTGTCTCTCACCAATGATCCCTACATTTGAAGTATGCCCCTTCACATCATCATTTCCTTCTTTCTTAACCCACTTTCACATGTGATCAAGACAGGCTCAAGCAATTTGGTGGGAACTTCCAAGATACCCTTGGCGGTGCATTTGCTCCACACTCTGCATTGCTGTGCTGTAGCCTTAATGTTACTGTTTCATTTCCCCCTCTCTACTCTTTAAAAAGAGACTACAATATAACTTGAACAAGTAGGTGTCAGATGAATGTTCATATAGCAATCCCCATGCCATTTGGAATCCCTAGTTGTTGAAGATCTATACGTACTGGCTCCAGATGTGAAGATCAAATTTCCAGAGTTAGTGGAGATAATAAGCATCCTCAATTTCCCACACATGAAACATGTTTAATAATGATTAACAAGGTGATCTGCTCATGGTACTTTTCATGAACTCAAGAAGACAGTCTTCCTCAGCCATTGCCACACTGGCAAGGGAATACATGCAGACTCACAGGAAGCCACAAGATGCTTATGCTCATAATTTCACTGGCCTAGAAATCACACAATCATGCCAAACTTCAAAAGACAGAAAGGTAATTTCACCATGTTTCCAAAAATTTGAACAGACATAATAATAGTATGCCAGAGGCTTGTATATCTGCGGTCACTCTGACTCAGTCATAGGATCTATTTGTATTAACCCTGGTGCACAAAATATGTAAAGCTCTAGCATTAATAATTTCTTCAAGAAATTTACTCGCATGGATACATTTTGATTTGATAGAATTGTAAGAAATAATTTGGAACAAACTCCAAGCAGCGAGCAGGCCCTGAATCCAGCCCTGGGCCCTTACGACACACTCCTGTGGAATCCCAGCCTATGGGAAAAACTTGGAACTTCTTTCCCAGCCAGTAAGACCACTTCCTGCATCTGAAATCACCCTAAGACGCAGGAGAGGTACCTGCGGGCCTAAACCAGACATACCCAGTGAACTCCAAGCAGCAAGCAGGGTCCAGAATCCAGTCCCAGGGCCTGACCACAGGCAGGTTCAATTCCAGTGCATGGGGAAGACTGAGAACTTCGCTGCCAGGTAGTAAGAACATGCTGTGTGCCTGAAATCACCAGAAGACACAAGGAGTCCCCTTGGGCCCAACTGGCCCACACCCAGTGAGCTCCAAGTGGTAAGCAGTTGCCAGAAGTCTGCCCCAGGAGCCAAAAGTGGGCCAGGTGATTCCCAGTGCACTGAGGAAGCTTTGAATCATCGTTCAAAACCTGGAAATAGGTGCGACTCCAGCCGGCACTGAGGAGCACCATGCTGCCCTGGGACCCTGGCCTGTGCCCAGCGGACTCCGGGACCCTAACCCTAACCCTTGGGGACACTCCCTACCTCCTGAACCTAATACTGCTGTTGATCTTCAGCTCCCACCCTTTCTCCCAGAACCTTGGACTACAGCAGATTAACTGTGCTAGCTTGAAGGGAGATTCAGTGACTACTTCACCCTAACAGGAGACCTCAGTAGGCTACGGTCAGTGCGGTGAGTAATGCCGCTAAAACAGAGGTGTACAGTGGTTAAATAGGGCCAGTAGTAAAGTTCCCTCCAACTAAATGTAAGGCATTGGTGAGTCTGAAAAGAGTGTGGGTGACTCCTTCTTGCTCACAGAAAACATCAGGCAGAGTGAGGAGTGTGCCAATAAGGGCTCCCCCAACTTGAAGAAAATCAAAAGGGCTTATGAGACACACAGGCACACAATAGGGACACAGTAGGGCCTCAGCCAACACAAACACTGTAGACAGGGAGGTTTGATGACCTGGAATAACCTAAAGATAAAGTAATAGATGGAACTAAAAGTTGACCTACATCCATACTCCTGGGCTTTCCAGCCCAGGAAGAATATAAGACTCACCCAACAGGCCCTGCAACAGGAAGACAGGTGACTGGCCACCTACTCATTGTGGGACCCAGCAATTGGACAAACATCAACCTTACATTAGGACCCCAAGATACACACTAACAACAGTTGATACTAGTGGGATTGAAGGACCAAATATTAACTCAAAAGGGGAAAATGGCAAAACAAAAAAGCAAAATGCAAGCTCAAACATCTAGTCCACCAGGAGCAAGTACAGGAGACTCTGATAGAGGACTTCAAAAGTAACACACCAGAAATCTCTAAAAAGACAGTAAGTGAAATTAAAAAAGAACTCCATGAGGCTATAGGGAAAATCAAATTAGAAGTACTCTCCCATGTAAAGATAGAAATAACAACCTTCGTAAATGAGTTGCTCTGTGTAGAAAAGAAGAAACAGATTAAAAAGTACAGGAGCATGGGAAACTGATTGAAACCTTGAATGAACAATATAGAAAACAAGCAGAATTCATGAAACAAACTCAAAAAGACAAGAAACAAAACAAAAACATTCTATTCAAAGCTTGAAAAAACCATTTAAATGAAGCTGAGGATAGGATTTCAGACCTTGAGGACAGGATCGCAATTAGTGATCACAAAAGGATAGAACTTTTAAAAATAATGAAGCAGCATGAAATGACAATCCAGAAGCTTCGAGATGATGCCAAAAGCAACAATATAAGATTAATAGGCATCAGTGAAGATGCATGAGTCAATGCAAAGGACAATACTAGAATAGTCACAGAAGTAATAGGAGAAAATTTCCCAAACATGGGGAAAAATCTGATATGCAGATAAGTGAGGCATATAGAATGCCAAATAGTCACAAACAACATAAATCTACACTCAGACACATAATAATTAAGATCTTAGAATACAGCAAAAAACAGAACACTGAAAGCTGTTAGAGAAAAGATACAACTCACCTATCAAGGCAAGCCCATTAAAATCACAGCAGACTTTTCAGCACAAACCCGCAAGTCAAGACGAGCTTGGAGTGAGGTATTTCAATCCCTGAAAGAAAACAACTTTCAATCCAGACTGATGTACCCAACAAAACTTTCATTCAAATTTAATAGAGAAACAAGATACTTCCATGACAAAGAACAACTGAAGAAATTAATGTTCACCAAACCAACCCTAGAAAGAATAATGAAGGACATACTAGACAGAGATAAAAATGGCCACAAACCCCAGAACAACAACAGAAAGAAACCACCAGGTGGGACAAGCAACAAAAGAAGAGAGAAAAGCAGGAAGCAAACAACTGGAACATAACATGGCAAAGTCCAGCTAGTACATATCACTGATATCCATAAATGTAAATGGCCTCAATTCACCTATCAAAAGAAATAGGTTGACATAATGGATCAAGAATCATGATCCCACAATATGCTGTATACAAGAAACACATCTGACCCAAAAGGAAACTCAAAGAAAGGAAGGAAAGCAGTATTCCTTGCAACAGGAATAAAGAAAAAGCAGGGGTAACTATTCTATTTTCAGAAAATGTGAACTTCAAACCTCAAATGATTAAAAGAGACAAAGAAGGTCACTACATACTCGTAAGTGGAAAAATTCAAGAGGAAGAACTAAAAATTATAAATATATATGCACCAAACACAGGAGCATCCAATTCTACAAGACAGATATTAATGGACATGAAAGACCAAATACACAAGAACACAATTATAACAGAAGACCTTAACAGCCCATTGTCACAAAGAGATAGATCAACTAGACAAAAACTCAGCAAAGAAATAATAGAACTGAATCATACCTGTGGAGCAACTGACTTAGTAGATGTTTACAGAGTGTTCTACCCATCCACATCAGAATACACATTCTTCTCAGCTGAGCATGGGACATTCTCCAAAGTAGACTATGTATTATGTGATAAAACATTCTTAAGTAAATGCAAAGTTATTGAAATTATCCCATGTGTAGTATCTGACCATAGCACACTGAAATTGTAAATTAATGGCAAAAGAAATTGCAAAACTGGAATAAATACATGGAAATTAAATAACATCCTTTTGAACAACCAGTGGGCTACAGATGAAATTAAAGAAATATAGTAATACCTACAATTCAATGAAAATGCGGAAACAACTTACTGTAATCTGTGGGATGCCATGAAAGTGGTCTTAAGAGAGAAATATATAGCAATAAATTGTCATATCAAGAAAACAGAATGAGCACAAATAAAAAACCTAATGCTTCATCTCAAGCTTCTAGAAAAAGAAGAGCAAGTTAAACACAAACTCATAGAAGAGAGGAAATTGTAAAGATCAGAGCAGAAATCAATGCAATTGAAACTAAAAAAAATACAAAGAATTAATGAGTCAAAAAGCTGGTTTTCTGACAGAATAAACAAAATTGACAAACTTCTAGCTAACCTTATCAAGAAAAAGAAAGAAAAAACCCAAATTCACACAATAAGGACTGAAAAGGGAGAAATTACTACAGATCCCATGGAAAATCAAAAGATCATGAATACCTACTTTGAAAATCTCTAGTCACATAGAGTGGAAAACACAGAGGAAATGGACAGATTAATAGAAACATACAAACTACCAAAGCTCAACCAAGAAGATATAAGAAGATATAGCAATTTTCAATAACCCAATATCAGCTATTGAAATTAAAAATGTAATTAAAAACTTACCAACAAATAAAAGCCCAGGTCCTGATGATTCATGGCTGAATTCTACAAGACATTTAGAGAATATTTGATGCCATACTCCTTAACCTCTTCAATGAAATTGAAAAGAAAGCAATCCTCCCTAAATCATTCCTGAAGGCAAGTATTACTCTGTTAACAAAACCAGACAAAGACCCACCCAAAAAGGAGAACTATAGGCCAATCTCACTGCAAAGATTCTCAGTAAAATACTAGCAAATAGAATGCAGCAAATCATCAAGAAGATTATACTTCACAAGCAAGTGGGATTCATTCCAGGAATGCAGGGATGGTTCAATGTACACAAACCAATAAATGTTATACACCACATCAACAGAACCAAAAACATAAAGCACATTGTCATCTCAATAGATGCAGAAAAATATTTTGATAAAGTCCAACACATGTTCATGATAAAAACCCTTCAGAAACTGGGACTACATGGTGTCTACATCAATCTTATAAAGGCCATCTATGACAAACCAACAGCCAACATTGTACTTAATGGACAAAAACTGAAAGCTTTCACGTTAAAATCAGGAACAAGACAAGGATGTCCACTATTCTGGGCAATAAAGACAAGGCAGGAGGCATCTCAGTTCCTGACTTGAAATTGTGCTACAGAGCCACAGTGACAAAATCAGCATGGTACTGGCAAAGAAATAGACGTGAAGATCAATGGAACAGATTAGAAGATGCAAGTGTAAGTACAAAGACACTCAGCCACCTGATATTTGACAAAGGGGCTAAACATGTTCACTCAAAGAAGGATAGCTTCTTTAATAAATGGCATTGGAAAAATTGGCTCTCCACATACAGAAGACTGAAACTAGATCTATGCCTATCACCATGCATAAAACTAAAGTCTAAATGGATCAAAGACCTAAACATTAAAACAGAAACACTAAATCTACTGGAAGATAAGGTAGGTAGAAGTCTTGGACACATAGGGGTAGGCAGAGAATTCAGGAACAAAATGCAAACTGCACGGGAAATGCTTCAGAGAATCAACAACTGGGATCTCATATTATTGAAAAGTTTTTGCACTCCAAAAGAAATCACTAACAGAGTGAAAATAAAACCCACAGAATGGGAAAGAATTTGAAGCAGCAAACTCTCAAACAAAGGACTTATACCAAGAACATATAAAGAAATGAAAAACATCAAGCCACCAAATTCAAAGACCCATCTCCAGAAATGGACATTGGAGAGGAACACACAGTTCTCAGATGAAAATATACAAATGGCAAATAAATTCATGAAAAAATGCTCACCATCACTGGTCATTCAAGAAATGCAAATTAAAACAACATTGAGATTTCATCTCACTCCTGAAAGAATAGCTGCCATCAAGAAATTGACTGATAACAAATGTTGGCGAGGCTATGGGGAAAAAGGAACACTGCTGCACTGTTGGTGGAAGTGTAGACTGGTGCAACCACTATGGAAATCAGTATGGAGAATTCCCAGAAGACTAGGATCGGAAGCTCCATTCAATCCAGCTCTTCCCCCCCTGGATATTTTCCCAGAAAAACTGAAAAGGTCATGTCACAGTTATATATGTCCACCCATGTTCATAGCAGCACAATTTGTAATAGCTAAATCTTGGAAACAACCAAGATGTCCATCAACTACAGAGTGGATGAAAAAGATGTGGTATTTTTATACAATGGAGTATTACTCAGCTATGAAAATGGATGATCTTGAGGCCTTCATAGGTAAATGGAGACAACTTGAGACTATTCTCATTAGTGAAATAAATAAGAGTCATATTTATAAATATCACCTTGTCTCTGGTGTAAAAAGTAATAAGAAATGTAGGAGTAATAAAACCCAAAATGTGTAATTGCTACTATAAAAAAAGAGAGGAAAAGAGGGTGCTCTAAAGGATATAACTGCATGTGTGTTTAAGTGTGTAGGATTGATAACCATGTTACTAACTTTTTGTTAGATCGTTGAACAGAACTGTTTGCAGTGTCACTATTTGAATGTCCACTTTGTATGCTTTAATTTTGTAACTTGAACAACTATTTCTAGAGGACAATATGTAACTTATCAACTAGTGATTTCTTACTGTTTATTGTATTTTTAAAAAATTCTGTATTATTTCTACCCTTTTTATGTTTTTTTTCCTCTAAATGAAAAAAAGAAATAGCTTGGGTTATTTGTTTAGGAACCTGTTGGCTCCCAAATTATTTCCATCCTTACTCAGATCTTTCCAATGTGCTCCACAAACCCTCTAATTTTTCTCCCTAATACAAAATCCTTTTAAGTTCTCTTACCCCTCAAATTTAAACACCAGAATGATCAAGATATCCAGGAGAATAAGACCTCCCATTGCTCAAGAATTTCCTTCCATAGAAAGTACTACTAATTATTGTGATCATCCTGGTTTGTTTTTATATTTCAATATGAGCTTAAAGAGTACATGAATAGTAAATAAGTCAGGAATGCTTGAAGAAACCTCTGCTTTATTCCTTGGATATTTATTTACCTGCATTCTCAGTAGATACTCTCCTATGAGATGTCTTTGTCTTATTGAGTCTAGTAGTGATAAAGGAAATAGTGACCATGAACAGGTATTTTGGACAATGATGACAGAAACTGTGTGGAGCTCTAGCTTTAATTTTCAGCTGTTCCAAGTCCCTAAGTATTTTCCCCTGGTGTGTCTGAGAGGATTTAGACAAAAAATTCTCAAAGGCCCATTTTCATAAAGTACAGACAAATCCTGAATAGCAAGGAACCTGATCTGCAAGTGTTTCGAGAGACATACAAGCATTTCTAAGAGAATTTAACTCAATAAAGGAGCAGAGTCTTGCAGTACCTCATGCCAAACATCACATGATCACAACGAATTCTTGTTCTCAGTTGCTGTTTTGATATACAAGTGCTTTGAATTACAAGCAGAACACATTCTTTCAAACCAAGGTTCTACTTGTACTTATCTTCCAGATAGAATTTTCAGAAAAAAAATCCTTTAAATATATTTCAGGAAATAACTGGAATGGGAAAAATGTCTACATATGCCCCTCAACATACATAAACATGAACTCATAGGTAAGCACACACACTATGTTACATAACTATTTTTTAAAAGCTACAATAAACAAAAGTCTTATAGCCAACAATTTTATCCATTAGATGATGAATATTGAAGGGTCTATCCTGGTGCTCTGCCATCCTGGCAATTATGTCCTGTTGCAATTGGGATTCAGAAGAATTGTATCAAGAGCTCTAAATATTCATCTAAAATAAAACCCAGTACCAAGAGCAGAGAGCAATATTGGGCAAGTTATTTCATCTTTCTGAAACTTAGTGTGGGCAACCTGGCAATCAATAGAATCAGGGCCACAGTAATAATAGAAGCAATAGCTCACATATGTAGGATGCCCATCTGCAGGCTCTATCCTATTTAATTCTCTCACACACACATATACCCACATACCCACACAGCATAAATGAGTGCTATTATCATATTTTGCAGATGAAAAGTAGAAGTGCAGTGAAGAGAAGTTAATATACCTAGGGCCATAATTAAGCCAAGTTGAACCACGCCTACCTAACTACAGAGCTGGAACTCCTAATTCTAACACAACACATCAGTACAGGAGGGTAATACCACTTAAAGACAAAATATGTTAAGCAAATTGAAAACAAATTATTCAAAAGTTAGTGAAATGTAACGAGGATTTCCCAATACTATCAACTATGATATAAGGGAGCCATATTGCACTCTTCCGACTGTTCTCTGGCCTACAATAGATACTCAGTAAATGCCTGCAGTAAACTCCACATCAGATGTTTCCTGGCCATCCTTTAGTATCTACATGGAGTGCCATGGAACCATGCCTACAAGCCAAAACAGGTACTCCTGAGGAAGAAGCCCCTCACCCAGGCTGGCAGTCATTCCATGTCTCTCTTCTCCAAACGGGAAACCTGAATGGAATGAGAGGCCTGAGGGCTGAGTTGTGTTACAACAATTGTAACCAGAAAAGAAGATGGATAATTTCTACTGTTAAAAATCTCCAGACACACTGATCTTTATCTTCTGCAAGGTTTGTTGCTCGTCTCTTCCTCTTATTTAGTGAGCTACCTTGGTTTTCTGCCAAGAAATTTGTTCTAACCCTCTTTTCTTGACTTAAGCTATCGAGTGTCTTTTTATGTAATTTGTAATCAAAAGAACTTTAACTAATAAAGTTAGTTAATACTCATAAAGGAATGTACTACTGACTCAATGTTACTATCTCATATGTAAAACTCATATATAAAAACCCCAATCAGCACAATGATGGCATTTGGATCTGGGGCCTTTGACAAATGGAAGGACACTGGAGATAGAGCCATCAGTGAATGAGATTAGGGTCCTTGTGAGACACATGAGAGAAATGATTCCCTCCTTGCCTTGGAAGGTAAAGCCAACCATGCCATCTGTAAAGCAGAAAGAATAATCTGACCAAAAACCAACCCATGCTGGAAATATATTAAATTTAGCCTTCAGAACTCAGAGGAATAAGTATCTGTTGTTTAACATACCCAGTCTATGGTATTCTTTCCAGTGGCTGGATCTATTTTAAACAGAAGGGTATGAATAACTGTAAAAAACTTAGAGGGTTCAGAGATACTTATTACAGTAGGTATAGGAAAAAAGTAGAATAGGTACAGAAAAAAGGAGAAAAAAAAATGATAACCAGTAATTCAAAATAAGGACCAATGTGATCATTGGTCCCACACTTAACAGTCTGTGAGAATTCCTTAAACATAAGGTCAGAAAATTAAAGACTGTAGGGATTTATAAACAGAGTTTTATTGAGACATAGACACCACTTATCAATCTTTCACATAGTGTCTGTGACTGTTTCGGTCTGCAAGGCAGGTATGGCAGAGATCAGATGGCCACCAAAGCCTAGAGTACTTACTACCTGGTTCTTTACAGAAAAACTTCCTGGTTAAATATTTTTAAAAATGTCCCTGAGCCCCAGAGAGATTTTGATAGTCTAGGTGTAAAATGCGATTCTGGATTTCACTGGTAACAAAACCCCGGTGCTCTGCAGAGCAGACTCTAGGATTCAGTGGTCCAGCAGCTGGAGAAGGTGGTCCACACCCATAAACCTGGCACTCTGGAGACCGAGGCAGGAGGAACTTGTGAATTTGAGGCCATCCTGGACTACATAGTGAATTGCAGGGCGGCCTGGAATACATAGAAAGATCCTGTCCCAAAAGACAAAAAAATAAACAAATAAAGATTCAGTGGCATTTGGAATTAGGACAATGATGGCCCAGGCATTAAGATACGAACACATTCCTGGACTCCCACCTGCATCCTGCTGATACTCAGGTTCTGCTCACTGTGCAGTTCAGTCTCTGTCCTTCTGACCATATCACTGTTTCCGCCTGGAAGAATACTCTACTCAGCTAATCTTTCTGGGCCTTCCAGTCTCAATTCAGCTGTTCTGGGGAACTTGCCTGACCATCCTCTCCTTAGATTTCTTTGTCATCAGAGTCACCTCCCTGGGTGGCTCCCTGCCATAGACGTCACACCGTGTTGAGCTTCTTCTCAGCTGTTAATGATCTCCCTAAATATAGACACACCCTTCTCCCCACAATTCCTGCAGAAACCAATTAAGACAAAGTTGTGCGGACTAATAAAACTACCAAATTTCAGAAGAGTAGTTAGGGTTAGGATTAGTGTTAGGGTTAAGTATAACAAGAGAGTTCACAAAAAACAGAAGGGGAAAAATGCTTTGCAGCTGAGGCTTATCTCACAGCCCAGCACAGAGCAGAGGTTCATCACTGGTAGAGGGGACAAACAAGCAAGTCTCAATGCTCCTGGACCCTGGTTGCTCCTTTCTCAACATGCAGGTGTGTTCCTTGATCTAAGCTTTCCTCCTTTAAATCTTGGTTTACTAACACCTTTTTTCCACAGAGAGAGATCATTCCATTCCCCTACCAGACCAGAGCATTCATGCAGAGGTTCAACTTGACATTATTATACAAATTCACTTTGCCCTCCTGAACTCTCCATTCCAGAAGAGGTGGGAGTTTGCTTTACCTCTGCAGAAACAAAAGTCTGTTTAAAGTTTTCCTTTTTCTTAATAACAAAAAGGAGAAAGGAACAAACAGAAGCAGAAAGGGAAAAGGGCAGGCAAGGCAAAGCAAAGGAAGGGAAGGAAAAAGAAGAAAGAAAAAGAATCAATCTTATGCGTGCACACACACACACACACACACACACATCCTCAAAACTTCACTTCTGGTCACTTTATAGTATCACTCTAACCCACGACACAGTGCAGGCTTACCTTGGCCAAAGACAGTACAGTCTCAAGCGCACTTTAGATACATTCTGGGTTATATATCATTATTCCCAAAGTGTGTAGATGAAGACACTGAGGTGGAAAGAAGTCAAGTTACAAGACCAAGGTCAGATCCAGCTCCTAGGCCATGTTCATCTAAATCAAATGAATTCACTAGTTCTGGAATTATGATACCAGCTAGTAATGAAACTGACACAGAAGATGTCCATTCCATAACCCAGGCCAACTTCGCTAATAGCTGGTGCCCTAATTGTGAGAGGCCCATTCAACAACTCCGTGCTTCACTTACCTTACCCATGAAACAAAAGGCTTTGAGTCAACAGGACCCCTTGCCAAAAGTCAGTGACTAAATGTGAAACCAGTAATTGTGAGCCACTTGATTATGTTATGCATTACTAAGAAATAAACAACATCTGTAACCATAAAGCAATGTTTGTCACTTTGAATTTTAATTTTATATACATATAAAAAGCATTTTAAATGTAAACAAAGCATCTACACATATCACACTTGAAGATATGTAAAAACAAAATCACAAGTGATATAAATTAGGAAATATATTGTGGAGATTTTGCAAAGTGGTACTCTTCTAAGTAACTTTTTAACTCAAAGTCACCAGCATCTATATTTTCTAAAATATGTTATCTTCAGTGGAATCAAGAGTGTAACATCATTTCATTTCTTAAAACAGTTTTGGCATTTTCCTCCTGGATATTCTGCCAAGCAGTTTATCCCATTCTTCAAGATTTAAGGTGGGCACAATCTAGATTCTACTAGGTGATGTCAATGGAGGATTTGTAGACAATGTCTTGGATACATATCATCAAATGGTAGGATTATCAGTTTGAAAGCCTAGAACAAAGAATCAGGATCCCTCTCCCAGGAGGTCCGCTCACTGTTGAACTCTTAGATGAGTTTGAAGTCTTAGACTCTGAACATGCAGAGAACTCATTAGAGAATCTTGTCTTGGAGCCATCAACTTCATCCAGAGCCAACGCCAAAGAACTCGTTTTGTTTGTGATAGCTTCCTTCCGGATTTCAGAGCAATAATATCTGGACCCTATATATTAGCCAACCTCCTGGAGTTCAGAAGTACACTCAAATCCAATAATCAATCTGATAGTGTGCACAGTCTATAAACAGTAATCACAAGTTTAATGGACTCTAAAGGGCACCAGATGTCCCCTTTGATCCAAACGGAGTCTAGTTTGTCTCGTGTTTTTCTCTAAGGGTCAGTCTGGCCCAACTCCTCCCATCCTCATTTGTTTTATATCTTATCTCCTTAGTGTCTTTGTCCTGATATTTGGTAGCAAGCACATGGAATGAAAAGCCTCTGCTAATACAAAGACCCATTCCTGGGTCATTTTAGCGAATCACTGTGAGTTGCAGGGGCTTGGTCTCCTTATCTGCACTATGAGCATGGAGAAAGCTGTCTGGAATGACAGCCGTGCAGATTAAATGGAGTAAAGCCTTTGGAAGTGTCAGGCTTGCCCTGAGCAAGGTAACATTTTCCCTCCTGTCCATTTGCTTTTCCCAGCCTTTTCTTCTATTCTGTTATACTTTGCCACTTTCATATTTTGTTTTTTTTTCCCAAAATCTATTTTACCTTCCATTGCTCCCACCTCCCTCTACTCTTCTTTTCCTTTCTTCCCTCCAACTTTCCGTCCTCTTTCTCTTCTTCTTTCTTGTGCTCCTCTCCTCTTTCTAGCTTTGCCTTTTTCTCACTTCTGTCTTTCAGAGAAGTCATCACAGACATAGTTTTCTGCGTTTCTGTCAGACGTGGCAAGTTTTTAAAAGACTAACACACGAGAATAGCTGTTGAAGTAGCAAATCTATAGAGGTGTTTGTTGTATATTATAGCAAAAGATGACCTTTCTCTTAACATATTTGCTGGTGAGGAATACACACTAAAGCAGGAAGTTAAGGAGGACAGGAGAAAATAAAGGGACGAGCCTCTCTTTATTGATATCTCTTATTTTTCAATTTGTATCATTCATCAACCCAGGTAAACATCTGCAGCTGACTGTGGTGCTTGAAAAATTTCATATATTTGAGCACTTGAACTCAGTTTCACATTGACAAATACTACAAGAAATCTAGAGAATGATATTCTATGTTTCCGGATTTTAAATTTATTTGTTTTGTTTATTTACTCTGTAATAAACTGTAGATATTATCTCGTACTCGGTTTCTCCTTTGTGCCTTTATCACAGCCCAACTAGATTTCTCATCTCATAATGGTTGATTCTGAAGGGGTAAACAAGTCACGTTTATCATTCTTCAAGTTCCCTTGCAGTTTTGCACACTCATGAGTATTATCCAGCTATGGCCAGTAGTGTGTCAATGGAGTGTGCTAAGGATGTGATTTGGTGCAACGCTTTTGCTTTTATAACAAGAAAGATCAATGGAAAAGACTGGAAAGCACAGTTCTGCCATCATTCTTTTCTTTCAGGCTTGAATGCAGATGTGACAAGTGGAGCTACAGTAGGTATATTCAACCATGAAGCTACGAAGAATTTCCACCTAAGCACTTTCGAGATTGTCCTTTAAAGCTTGCACTCACCAGTCTTGAGAAAGGTAAATCACTGTCTACTTAAGTTAGTTATTCAAGTTTACTACAACTTACAATCAAAAATAGTACTAAGCAAAGTGGGCATCCAACTATCCTATAAAACAGATTTGAGTGGAAGAGTTACTTTGGATGCATGCAAAATGCATTCAAAATAACTGCTTGAGACTTTTACAAAGAAAAAAATAGGTAATGTATGGAGACTATAGAACACTGTATCTGATATTTAAAGGATGTTCCAAAATACTCTGGTTTCATCATTTCCCAGTGCTTTTCCTTGTGAAAAAAATCACTTGATAAAAGAGAAATATCCAAATTAGAAACTAATGAAACAGTCCCAATGAGCTTGTCCCTCCTTTCTTTATTTTGAGATTTGCTTTGCTCCAACACAAGTATGATTTCTTTCTCCTAATCTGGTTAACTCTATTGTGATGGTTTACCTAAATCAGAGACACTAACCAATCGGTTACCAAGACTGGGTCATCATTAATTAATTCATTCAAAAACTGTTTACTAATCTTTTACTGCAGGCAAGCACTGAGGAAGGAGTGTTAAATAAAGCAGAATGGTCTTTGCTTTTAAAAAGCTTACATTCCAATCAGAGAAGAGGAAACAATGAAATAACAATATAAGATAATTTCAAGTGAAATGATGTGACAGATAAGAAATAAGCAGATATTATTATTTATAAATTCTAGGAGTAAATAACTTATAAGTGATGGCCAAGAATCACCTTTCTCAAGAGATGAATTCTGAGCAGACAAAGGGGAATGGTTAAGGGCAGCTTGTCTTTTTGACCTTTATTTCTTACCTTAATCACTGAGCTTTAGTGCCCACTTATCTGTCAAAGCTTGGTGCAAATGTCTTCCTAGGTATCTACATAGTATGCATCAATTAATTAATGGGCATCAGTTTGCTCATTAGTTAGTTAATTAGTTGTAGAAAGTATAAAATATTTCTCATTGTAACAGAAAAGTAGAAAATGGCTTTAACCAAAGAAGTGATATCACTACATTTGTGTATAGGCTCCTCCTCAAGTCTCTCATGGCTTCTAAAAATATCATAAGATTCACATAAGATTTCATTTTCCTATAAATATTGAATTAAAAACTAAAGAAATAATCTCATCATTCTGACAACCAACTTTAATACTGTTATTCTTGTGGCTATAATTTTATTTTTTGTTTGAAGAAACTTACAGCCTATGTGGGCAGTCGTATGTTAACCTTTGCTGCATAACAAATAACTTCCAAACATAAAAGCTTAAAAAATGAACATTTATTATCTTTGTGTGTGTGTGTTAGTTACTATTGTGTTGCTTGAACACAATCTCTGCCACCCATAATTTAAAAAGAAGAGAGATTTATTTTGGCTTACGATTACAGTTCTTGGACTCCATGGCGGAAATAGCATGGCATACTGGCACAGCAGAGGAAAATCTCCTTAAATCATGGTTCTTAGGAATGAAAGAAAGCACTGAGATAGGTGATATACCCTCCTAGGCCACATGCCCAGCAGCCCTAACCAAGCACCTAAGAGCAAGTCAGTGTAGTGTCTCCATGGTCCAATTCTCTTCCAAAAAATCATCTGTGAGAATACTAGGTCTGTGGGGTACACTCTATGTCTAAACCATAACATCCCCCCATTAAGAAACAAGGAACTCTAGATTTCCAGCACAAAGCCATTGACATAACTAGTTTCGTGTACCCAATCAGCAAGTCTGCCACCGCTCTCTCTATTAGAAATATAAACTCCTATTTGTATAAGCCACTCTTATATGGGTTTTCCCACTATTTTTGTAAACAGAAGAATTTATAACTTAGAGAAATGTTTGCCTTAGACTAGGAATCCAAGAAGTTTCTTATAGAAAGCAGCACTTGTGCTAAGAGCAGAAGAGTGGGTACAGTTCTAGGCAAAAGAGACAACAAATCCATAGATTTAGAGAGAAAAGTGAGCCAAGAAGGTCACACTGGAGAAAGAAAGGGAAGGTGAGTAAGGCATTGATAGCAGGTGGGCAATAGTGAGAGAGGAAGTTGGAAAGAAGAAATAACTCATCCTAAAGATATTTGTCTTTTATTTTGGGGCATTTAAGTCAAATCAGTGTCATTGCACTGTGTTAAGTAAAACAGCAACACGATCAACTTGAGGAAGGAGGGTTGCTCTTGATATGTGTAAAGTTTAACTTATACAAAAGCAGCAGTAGGGATCATGAACCTGTTGCAAAACAATGCACGATGGTTGGCAATATTGTCCTGGACACTTGGAAATCAGTGGGAAGGTGACATTTATGCTATGTGTTATTTTCCCACAGTTGAAAAAGAGGGGTGTTATAAAATTTTAATTTAGAATAATCACAGCAACAGAAGAAAGGAGACAGACTACAGCTTGAAACATGTTAAGAGCGTATTGCAGTTATCTAGGTGAGACAGGCTGGTAGCCAAAAATAAGCAAACAGCACTGACGTTAGAGAAAACAGAAGCAAGTGGTGAACCATGCTGTCTGCAGACAATGGCATTTGTTCTTGGAGTGGTTGGGTGGAGTGGATCCTTGTACAGTGAGCATTGCCTATGCATGATGCTTTGTATGCATGAATTATCTTTAGCCTTAATGTAGCAAGATTTTCACTTTCCGCAAAATTATGGCAGTTCAATATTGTTAAATAATTCAGTCAAGGTCAAAGAGATACATTTAAGTAAGAAGTCAGGAATAAATCTTCCTGAAAACAAAACTGATTTGTTTCACTAAACCATGGGTTCAGTTAAAAATAATTTTCAGTGATTCCAGTAAGGATCTCAGGGCTAGATCAATGCCTTCTCAACACTTCTTTTACACAATGTACCCTAAGAAATACCCTTTATATTGTCCCAAGGATGTGTAGATGTGTGTGTGTGTGTGTGTGTGTGTGTGTGTTGCTCATTCAGTCCAAATCTGTTTGACTTAAGATTGGATTATGATAACTCAAATATCAGCTTGGATAGTAAGAAACACCATATTAAGCTAAACCACATTTTATGAGCTTGAGTTAACATAGTATTAAGACTTTGATAAAGAATTTTGTATAATTTTATTCAGTTATTGACTTCAGAGAGATAAAAATTACACATAAAAATATCCTTATATAGAGTAATAAACCAATAATTTTCTTTATGACTTTATGTTACTGTAGTACTAATTTATGTGTTAAGTATTAATTTTCCCATTGATGTTGATCTTACACTCCATATGCTAGCTGGACATCACAGTATTAAAACAACTGATCTTGGAGGATTTGATACATTTTGCATGGATGGATACTCTTTTGAGAGATTAATTTACAAGAAGATCTCTTGTGTGCCTTCCTTATTCATTTCCTTTTTCCAGATTCCTGTCAGTTGCTTCCAGAAAGAAAGAGCAGAATGCAAAATTAGAATTTTTCATCTTTTGCTTTTCTAAAATCATAATCCAAAAAGAGAAGTTAAAGGTTTTAGAGATGTAACAAGTAATGCAGTGCAGGGCAGAAGAGAAATATATAGGGAAAATGATATGCTCTTGAAAAACAAGGCTTCTCACTGGACAAAAAAGAGGTACTCTCGATCTGGTGCAGTGTGGCAAGAAACACCATGCACTTCATAAGTAGTGGCTTCCTAGTAAGACCTTGAAGAAAATGTAGGACCCACAATAGAAAACGATCCTGCAGTAAATGTAACATTTATAACTGGACCCATGGGTGGGATCATGTGGGTAAGAATGAAAACATGTCACTGGTGAGTTAATAGCCAATGACCAGAGGGTAGCAGTGGTTATATGTCCCCACCCTCTCACACACACACACACACACACACACACACACACATCTCTATGTGCTATCTAAATCTTAGAACTGTGTATGGCAGTTAGGATGGATAGAGTATCGACTGGACTGGATTTTGGCCCAACCCTTCTCCCTGGCATTACTGGAACACTTTTTTTCATGTGTCTGGATGGGTCATGATAATATAGCCTTGGGAAGTCTATATTTGGTCTCTTGCTCTTTTCTTTTTGATCCTGTTTCTCTATTCTGCTTCCTGGATGTCATAAAACTAAGTATTTTTGTTTCATTATATTTGCCCATCATGATGCTTCAGCCTTGCAGCCAGCCAAAGATGGATTCAATTCCTTAATTACTTTTCTCATTGCTGAAACAAAATACCCAACACCCAAAGTTAAAGGAGGAGAGTTTTATTTGGCTCAAAGTTTGTAGAGGTTTCAGTCCATAGTCAGCTGGCTCCAAGGTAAGGTGCCATGGCAGAGGGACATCACAGAGGAGAAACAGTTCATGGTGGACACAAGCATCAAATCAGTAGAGCAGTAACCAACAAGCAACCACAGCAAGTCTCTCTCTGCCCCTTATATTCTTTCCAGGCTACCAGTCCCAAGGGTGGGTAGCTGTCACACCCACAGAGGGCCTTCCCACTATGCACTCCCAGAACTCTGCCAAACCAATCAGTGGACTAATTTACTAATCACACACCCTTGAGCCCAGCATCACACTCCCTAGATCCAGTCACCTCTGAAAAGTCCCACCTATGACTGCATGAGGCTTTAGAGTGACATCTAGAGACAAGCCATAACAATTCCCTAAAGCTGAGTCAAATTAAGCTTCTCCATCAAGTCGTGGGGACTGAATGTTTTGTCCAGCAACAGGGAAGCTAACTAGTACATGTATCATTGCCCGGGGATCAGAAGACAACAGACAAAAACCCAGGAAAGTTCAGTAACTGTCAGGGTTTCTATGGGCATTTTGCAAAGGACTCATAAAATTAATTTAAGCAGATTTCAGGCTGTGTACAAGAGATTTAGTGAAATGAGTGAACTAATGCTTTCCTACTTTTTATTACTCCTTCTTTTATTTAGTTTCAAAATAATTTTCCACATGTGTGTGTTCTTGTTATTTTAGAACCTCAGAAAGCAAGAATCTTCATTATATCACAGTTACCTAGCTCATCCTCTAGTTAAACCAGAAACAAGAGAATCATGTCTTGAAGGAAAAAAATGTATAAGTCTGTTTCCCTTGAAGGGCTCTGTTTCAGACTCACCTGATGGCCTTTTGGTTCTGCCTTTGTCTCAGAATTTTCTTGCTGATGAGATGCTACTAGGAACTAGCTCCTGAAAGAATACAAAATGTCTACAAAATTTCTTCTCCTGCATTTTTCAAGGCAGGAAAAATATAGGAATAAAATAGACATTTTAGTTTTTTCTCTTTGCATTCTACTACATTCCAGATGAAATGTGACTGCAAAGGTTTTATTTTCTTTTTATTTGAATATGTTTGCAATACATAATAATTACACTAACCCTGGGGAATTGGTACATATACATACTGTGTCTTACTCTTTCTGATCCCTTGTCTCTCCTCCCCAGATCTCCTTCCCATCTCTGAAGAGCTTACTGCCCTGCTTGTTACCATTTTTCTTCTACATTGCTTTTTAAATTATTTGTATCTTAGATCTCTCATGTGAGAGAAACCATGTGATTCTTAACCTTCTTTGGTTTATTTCATTTAGCTGTATAGTCTCAAGTTCCATCCATTTTCCTACAAATGACTAAAATTTGTGCTTCCTTATGGCAAAGCTTTTCATCCATAGACCTTCTTAATCATAAGGCCTGTTTACCCTAGAGACTGACTTTTCCTGAAGTTCTTCCAAAACAGGCAATGCCCCTGATGTTCCCGATGCCCAGTTCCTGGGCACAGCATTTTCCCTGGACAGCTGCTGACTGCAGAAGCTGCCTTGCCACAAACATCCTCCTTCCCTTTGGAAACGGGATCTCTCTGGTTTCAGGTCCCCTCCTGAACTCAGCCCATGTTTTCTTTTACACGTGAATATTTTATGTCTTCAGTAACTGTCAGGGCTTCTTTGGGCATTTTGCAAAGGACTCAACTCAAAAAATTTAAATTTATTACTACAAACCAACCTAAGAACTCAAAAGTGCATTGGGAATAAACTGATTTCCTTTTTTTAAACATAGTAACACAAATGTGGTCAGTGTATACAGCAACATCACAAAACAAAAATTTATTTTCCACTGGGCAATAAAATGATTTTCCCATACCAAAAACACCCAAATTAAATTAAGTTCACCAAGTTAATTATTTTGACTAAATGCCAACATGTGAAATTCTGTTTATTCAAGAATTATAAAAACACCATTTATGCCTTGAACTGAGCCAAAATTAATAAATTCTCTATTCATTCAAGACTGAATTATATTACATTCACCTGCCATTCAATCTTACCCCACTAGATTTCTCATAGTGAGAAAGTTTGAGAAGTTTCTATTTAATTTGCTTTTGGAAAGTCAAAATACATTTGACATTTTTACTTCCACCAGTCCTATTAAAATTAGTCATTGATTGTTTATTATAGCATTTATATTAAGCATATGGTACCAGATTTATAAAACTCAAATTTAATGGTAACATTTTGCAACATACTAACCATAATGTGCAAGGTACACAGCCCACCTGAAGTCTCAGTATTCAGTATCCTAGTCAGTAAAATAGGAATGATAAGAATTCAGAAAGGCCTAATTCATACAAATGGTAGAATAATTAACAAGATGCTTACAAAAGAAACTAAAGGAGAGTCTGGCATCTCACAGGTGCTGGAAAGTTTGTTAGCCACCTTATTATTATTATCTTTATTGCAGTTGTCATGAAGCCAAGGGATATGAGCCACAGGAAATCATTCCTGCCACTCCAGGAGCCCACGGTTTCACTGGGAGAGTGACAGACACATAAGCAAATGGTGCATGGCAGTCCTTGCAGTGGGGACACTAAAATTCCCAGAACAGGTGGTTATGGACCCTAGAGTAAGTCATTAGCTTTCAGCTCAGATGTCAGCGAAGGCTTCGTGCAGAGAGAGCATTGCTTGGGCTTTGAAGGATGAGATGAGTAATGTTTGGGGGGAAGGAAGGGAGGACAACCCAAGAGGAGGAAATTGTGTACAAAAAGAAATCATGTTAACAAAATATTGTTCCCAAATTAAAATAGAGAGTCAGTTTTCATAAATAGACGGGGAATGAAAGGCAGCATGATCAAAGTTCCATCTTGACATCTACATGGTGGGTTGACTTCTTCTGCTTTAAATGCTAGGAAATCGTTCGGTGGTTTGTATATTCCTAAAGGAAAAATATTTGTGCTGAGTCAAGCCTGTCATTCAAAAACAGAATGTCGCAGGGGGCTGAATGGCACCATGTCATCCCAACAACAGAGTAACATAGAAATCTCGTTCACTCTCTTGTCCTCCTTCTGCTTTTAACGTGGTAACACCCTTGCAGCAAAAAAAAAAAAAGCTCAGAGGCAACTGAGAGCTGATGTTTCCAGTTACCTTAGCTCCAAACTCTGAATTCGAGAAATTCTTGAGAGTTTTGCCCTGCAACTTGCTGCACTCATTTGTCAGCCTGAATCGTTTTATCTAATTGAGCCCAAACTTCCCCTGCTTGTTCTGCCTCCTCTTGCTGCTGAGTAAATCATCCTGGGATACTTCCAGAGTAGAGAAAGACTGGTAGGAAAGCTCCATCTGCACTGACTGCTCATTTACTCAGGCTGAATCCTCAGGCTCCCCAAGGAGGAAGAATTGGGAAATGAGAATCCTCTTCAGCTGCCAGCCTTGCTAATATGACTTTGAGAAATGCCAGGAGAGAAGGAATTACCCCCACATCCTCAGGGCCTACCAGAGAAACCTTTCCATCCCATTGTCCAGTCTGGGATGAGTCCACAGAATTCAGGAAGGGAGACAGGTTTTCTTTTAAAGTGATGACTGGGGTTATTTTACTAAGGCCTACAAAACCACAAAACATTTTTGAGGCACTCTGCCTTTACATCTAGCTTCATAGAATTAATTCTTAACAAGCCCAACAAGCTGAGTTAACAATCGACTCAACCATCTTTCTTTTCTAAAATTGATAGTTGGATTTTTGTTTTCTTTATTGAGAGATGATAGAATACAAACCTAGTGGACTGGAATTGTTTTTTAAAATCTTATTCTCAGGTATGTATCAAATCCCAGAGATCTGAGCGCTAGAGATGGGAGGGTGGGTGATGTTAGCGGAGTCCTCCCTTTGGTTCTGTGATTATCTAGGCACAACAGGTGACCCCTGTATATGGAAAAGAAAAGAAAAGAATCAAACCTCTGTTTCTGGGACACTGCTGCCACAAATAACCCTGGAGATAGAATGTGAGGCTGGGGCGGGAGCGTCTGCACAGAAAGCTATTCTTGCTCAGGACAGACAGCTGCAAAGAGAGTTTCTCTTTCTTAGAGCCAGCAGATAGCTCGCTGGGAGGCAGGAGGGCTGAAGGCCAGCGAGGTGAAGCGGTCATTTAGGCTTTCTTGGGACGCCACAGGGGCCTGACGTCATTGGCCGTCAGCTGATTGTGTTCAGGGCCCGGGCTCCAAAGGCTGCAGTCTCAGTCTCGGTGGCAGAGTGCTGGCCACTAAGGCTCCACCACCTGCAGCCGGGCACTGGACTGCGGCAACCGCGTTCGCCCCGCGGACCCAGCACCAGGGACCTCGCTTCCGCTGGAGTTGAGGCTACCGCCTCAGTCTGCGCCTCGGTCCACCGCGAGCGACCGCTTGGAGGAGCCTCAGAGAGCGGGAAACCGAGCTCCAGGCGGGTCCCTGGAAATGCCTTTCCCCACCTTCTCTTCCTCCATCCCTATGCAAGCGGGAAGAAAACCCAGTGTGACAGGCACGCGGAGGGCGCCCCCATTTTAATGTCCCGCTCCTCCACCTCTTCGGATCGGTAAAGAGATTGGGCAGGAAGCTCCCGCCTCTCTGATCGTGACTGAGGGAGAGGGGAGGTAAGAGCAACCAGAAAGTTGGCTTTGCCAACAGAAGCCCTGATGGAGAGAGGAAAACAGACTCTTTTCCGGCCCTCTGAGGTCTAAGAGTCGGTGGTCAAAGCGGCCTGCAAATCCTGGCTCCGCACCTGCCAAGGACAAGAGCCAGTGCCTAAAAAGGAACAGCGCAGGAACCCGCGGGCGCGACCAGCTGGAGCGCTGGAGAGCGGCGCGGAGCGAAGGACGGAGGCACCTGCTGCCCGCGCCAGCCCGGACGTCCGGCTGCCTCCAAGACCTAGAGCGCCCTGGGCAACTCTGGGGCCGGGTCCCGGTCACCGCCACCGCCCCGTCCTCGGTTCCGGGGGCGGGGCTTGGCGCGGGGGCGGGTCCAAGTCGCCGCGGGTGTCCGCTGTTCTGACAGGTCTCCAAATGCCTGGGTCTCCAGATCCCCCAGCGCGCTCCTGAGCGCAGGAATACACGCCGCGCTTCCTTGGGTAGGAGGCGTCTCGCGGACTCACACGCGACCTGGGGCCTTTCTTCTCTCCCAGCCCTTCATGCCCGCTGCACCTACCAAGCGTCGGTTCTCAGCCTCAGGAATCCGCACCAGTGGCTCCTGCTCAGAGCCGTCGGCAGCAGAGCCCCCCCACTTTGTCTTCTCGGGTCTCTTACTCCTAGCTCCAGGCCCAATGGTCTCCAAAGAGCGACGTGAAGGGGATGGGAACTGTGAGGTTTGATCTCTCCGATGCACAGCTGGGAACGCTGACCTCTTCTAGCCGAGGCTGGGACCCTGGAGCGGGCGCACCCCCCTCCTCCTTCAGGCGCTTCTGGCCAACGCCAGCGCCGCGCTGTCAGTCCTCGCTCTGGAATTGGCGACAGCAGAGAAGGACTCAAGGAGGGAGCTTCAGCACACCTCTTCTTCCAAATTAACTGTTTGGTGACTTGCTAGCGCTGTGGCCACCACCTCTGCAGCCCTCCCGCGGGGCGGCCGGCCACCTCAGGGTCCCCCAAGCTTCCTCCTCTCTGACCCGCCCCCAGCTCCGCCCCGGCTCCCCATCCGGCGCAATGGAGTTCTCGGAAGGGCGATGACACCAGTCACAGCTGTTAACTTCCACCCAGCGCCGCCGCCAGCCACCCCCAGCCAGCGCCACTCGGCCGCCGAGCCCCGGAGGTCCGGAGCCCAGCGCTGCAGCTGGGACCCGCAGCAGGAAGGTGCCCGTTTATCCGGATGCCTGTTGGAGGGCACAGGCTGCGCCCAGACGCTGAGCCTAGAACCAGTCAGGGAGACTGAGTCTCGGACCGGGGCTGTGAGGCGCAGCGAGCCGCGGCTTCTGCGGACAAACAGCCGCCGGCGCTGCGTACCGAGCCGCGCGGCTGGCGGGAGGGCAGCTCCCAAGGACGCAGGGACCTGCCGCTATCTTCCGAGTCCTTTGCCCCACCGCGCACTATGACCTGACCTGAGGGTCCTTTGCCCAGGTCTCCTGCCTCCGGGCAGCCCAGGACAGCGGGATCGCGGTCACCCTCCCACCAGGCTGCCTCCGGGGCTGCCAGCCCCGCGGCCCGCGCCATGGAGCTCTCTGATGTGCGCTGCCTTAGCGGCAGCGAGGAACTCTACACCATCCACCCCACGCCCCCGGCCGGCGACTGCGGGAGCGGCTCCCGGTCGCAGCGACTGCTGTGGCAGACGGCGGTGCGGCACATCACCGAACAGCGCTTCATTCACGGGCACCGGGGCGGCGGCGGCGGGAGCGGGGGCTCCCGCAAAGCCTCGAACCCCGCGGGCGGCGGTCCCAACCACCATGCACCGCAGCCGTCGGGCGACTCCGAGCTGCCGCTTTATTCTCTGGGCCCCGGGGAACGAGCGCACAGAGTCTTCCCGGAACGCAGCGGCAGCGGCAGCGCGAGTGGCAGCGGAGGTGGGGGCGACCTGGGCTTCCTGCACCTCGACTGTGCCCCGAGCAACTCGGATTTCTTCCTCAATGGGGGCTACAGCTACCGAGGGGTCATTTTCCCCACCCTGCGCAACTCCTTTAAATCTAGGGACCTGGAACGCCTGTACCAGCGCTATTTCCTGGGCCAGAGGCGCAAATCCGAGGTAGTGATGAACGTGCTGGATGTGCTGACGAAACTCACTCTCTTGGTCCTCCACTTGAGCTGGGCCTCAGCTCCCATGGACCCGCTCAAAGGCATCCTGCTGGGCTTCTTCACTGGCATTGAGGTGGTAATCTGCGCCCTGGTGGTAGTCAGGAAGGACACCACCTCGCACACATACCTGCAGTACAGCGGCCTGGTGACCTGGGTGGCCATGACCACCCAGATCCTGGCAGCAGGCCTGGGCTATGGGCTTCTGGGAGACGGCATCGGCTACGTGCTCTTCACGCTCTTTGCCACCTACAGCATGCTCCCGCTGCCACTCACCTGGGCCATCCTGGCCGGCCTGGGCACTTCACTGCTGCAAGTGGTCCTTCAAGTGGTCATCCCCCGTCTGGCAGTCATTTCCATCAACCAGGTAACCCCTAGCTGCCTTGCTTTCCCCTCCGGACTCCCACAGGGTTATTTACAAATCACTTCCAGGCAGGCAGGGTTACCTGGCCCTGGGTGAGCCCCCTCCCCAGCGCGCTGCTGCCTATCACACCTAAGAAGTATGTTTGTGGCGTGGTGCCTCTTCCAAAAGTGAGTGGAGCTAAATGACCTCTCAAACTTTCTACCAACTCTGCCCTTCCAATCCAATTCTGTGAGTAATTCTGATATCAGCTAAAAAAGCCTTCCTTCTGCTACACAGTCTGAAGTCTCAGGAAAAGGAGATCCAAGGGGAAGAGAAATGCTCAGATTTAGAATGACCCATTCATTCCCAGATTAACTCAGGAGAGTCATAGTACGTGTCCTAAAGGGTTCTGGGATTCAGGGTTGACTACTGGTGTATCTTCATGCCACACAACCTCAGTTCTAGAAGCACCCAATTACCAGGGCGGGTTTACCTACAAATGTTCTGTCATCGGTCTCTGAAACAGTCCTATAATACAAGTTTCATTTGGTAGTTTTTTTATTGCCTTGTGAACTGATGGTAATATCTTCTCTTAGAAGAGCCAACCCCAGTTCTTTGAATAAAACAAACGGGATTAGAAAGATAGCTGGTTATTGGGAATAATGCAAGTTTTCATTAGTGGAAAGGAGCACTTTGTGACTGTAATTTGAAATATTTAGGTAGAGTTTCACTCTTCCGGTCTCTTTCTCCCTTATCCCTCTTTTTTATTATCCTTTCTTACTAAATGGATGTGTTTGTGTGAGCAAAGTTTATATTATGCATGGATGAGAAAAAAAACAAAGACTCTCTTGTTTACATTCACTAAAACCCATTGATAATTAACAACTTATAACTTTCTTTACAAAAAGTCTAGGAGGTACACAGCAGTAAATTGAGGGACTTCTGGGATACGGACAGAAACATGTCAACTGAATTGTGCTCAGACAGAAGGCTTTTGTGAGGTACTCGGGCAGGAGGCCACTGGGCATGTACCTTCTCTGACCTTAGCCTCTTGGTCACTTCTACTGTGTTAGAAGTTTAAAACTCCTCTGCCTTCTAGTCCACTATGGATGCATGGTCCTGAGGATAAACAGATGCAACACTGCTGAAAATTACTGGTGATATTTAGATCTTCACCATGATAGTGCTTTACCTGTCATCAATGTCTGGACTCCCTCTGGATTTGAGGTCCTATCTCTTTTCTAATGCTTCTAAACTCCCTTGCTCAGGTCGCTTCTTTGATCAGCTGTTTTTATAGCGCTTTACAAAGTATCTCTGAGTAAAGCAAAGAGTATGCAAAGTACACGGCTGTGATCATCAGGTATGAAACAGGGGGATAAGAGCTTCCATAAGGGCTGACCAGATGCACTTTGCCTTATTAAAGATAAGAACATATGTTTTCTCAAAACCATCATAAACCTTGTTATAATAAGATTTCAATTGGGAAGATGCTTGGTATTTTGCAAAATTGTACAATGTAATAACTATTTTTCACTCCTATATGAGCACAGATCTGAACTACCAGAATGCAGAAATAATCTACTTTCTTCCATACTTATTTTTGCCAGGAGTGGTGCTGGGGATAGAACCCAGGGCACCACAAATGCTAGCCAAGCACTTTACCACTCAGCTACACCCCAGCCTTCTGTCACTCTTTTTGCATTTTCTTTATTATATATTTAGAAAATAGCATTATTTTTCCTTCTCTTGTATCTCTTTCCCTTCCCCATCTCATTTTCTTCTTTATTCTCCCTTCTTATTTAAAATCCAACTCACTATGAGTTGTTTTCACAACATGCTGTAGCTATATGACTACATGAAGAACATTTCATTTAGTCTTTCCTGGTAGATGTTACTAAGAGACTTCTCAAGTACACTGGGAGTAGTATTTAGAATAACACATCCTAAGTGTCAAATTATGAATATTTTCTAAGTATAGAGATGTTTTTTCTTGCCAAATGAATCCAGAAAGTAAATCTTGATTTCATATTTGTTTTATATGCTACTCAAATACTACCAGATGGGAGTTTAAAAATAACCCCCAAAGTCTTCCCACTCTCACCCCGTCATAAACAGTCCCCACTGTCAAAACCAAGGTTCTGGTGCATGCAAACCAAACTCATTCAACTTGCTTTTTGGGAATGGTTGTTGTAAATGCTGGCTGACTGGGTTGATCACCTTTTACCAGACTAAAAGAACAATCAGAGCGCTCTCCTCTCACTTGAGGTGCTGAAAATTCCTCTAAACGTTTTCCTTTGGCGCCCCCTAAGGGTTTAAGCATCTTTTCTGGATGTTGCAGAATTAATCTCTTTTCTTCAAAGAAATTTGTGATTTTTGAAGAGATATTGCTTATTTTTTTTTCATGTGTAGTAGTATATAAAATATGCTTAAACCACCTAATGACCTCTAATAATTAAAAGAATTCCTAACCCTTTACCACAGCCTGCTCCATCCCCTGAACTGGTTCCTCTTCCTCTTACCAGTCGTATTTTGTTCTCTGAATCTTCACAGACTCCAATCACTCTGCCAGTTTTTCTGCTTTTCAAGTGTTCAATGCTCTTTCCTACTTCTGGGTCTTCACAACTGCTGCTTAGAGTAGCTTCTCCCAGGTGTTTATGTGACTGGTACATTCTCACTGTTTCAGGCTCTCAAACACTACTCACTCAAGTGCCTGGCTTGTTTTGGTCTCCCCAGAGCACATGCACTATCTTGAACTACTTCATTTGTTTGTGTTTGCTATGTTTCTTCTGCCAGCCTCACACACTCACAAGAATGTCAACATCATAAGGGCAAAAATATTGTCTGCCATCGTTACCTTCAACACCCAGAGAAAGACCAAGACCAAGCTTAGTAGGCACTCTGCTGAGTCATAAAATTAATAATACTTGCCATTATGTGGGGGTTATTATAAGATAGGCTACTACCCTTGTGTTGTGTTAATGAAAGCTTTCTTTGCACACGCACGTACACACATGCATAACAACACAATTCAGTTATTTATGTATAAAGCAGTCTCACCTATAAGCATTTTTCAGAGAAACCAAAGCAGAGTGAATCACATTTGCACAATATTTTACAGGGAATTAAAGTGCTTGTACCTCATCCAATGGTGAAAAATAGGTGGTACAATTCTTCATGCTCCTTTCAAGGAAGTTACAGATTCTTAGAAATTTTAAAGGGTCATCCTGAAGTTCAAATCCCTAGCAGGTAATGAGGGCAAAAGTCACATCCCAGCTCCAAGGCCATTCTCTAGCCAGCAGCCTGTTAGGAGTTTTCCCTCTGAACACATAAGCACTTAAAATTATTCAAGAATGAGGAGTACCTTCTTCACTGCTTAAGAGCTTAGTACCTCATACAGCGCATGAATGAACATTTAATTAAAAAGCCAAAGAGAAATTATGAGAGAAAAAGGGCTGGGCATAGATTCTGTGTAGCAAACACACCATCCTGCTCAGCTGTATGAAATTTGTCGATTGAAGGCTGTAAACACTGGAATATTACCTTTCTCTGTATAAATATTAATTCCCTTATGAGGATGGCTCAGGTTTAACCTAGCATTTTCAGGAATCAAGGAACTAAAATAAGAGCAAGAATCAACACACCTGGGCAGCTGTTTCACTGCAGTGAAAGTGTCCTTTTCTAAAGTGTCAAGCGAGCTAATGATTGCCTTCCTTAGTTCAAGTTATGAGGCTCTGCTTCTTCCCTTTCCTTCCTGAAGGAAGTCACATTTGCAGCTTGACAGGGTAATAACCATGCTGCACCTATCGGCAGAACCCCAAGCAGGAGATAAAGATCCTTGTTAATTTGCATCACATGCTGTTACCCACAGAGGGCAAAAGATGGAGCCTGAAAAGGACCACTTAGGAACTTCCTCATCAGCAAAGGGATGGTAGATGTTTTCTCCACTCAGTTAACAATTAGTCTAAAATCACTGAGTTACCTCCCACACAAAGAGATTAATGTCCAGGGAAGAAATGATCCCCACACGTTTTCTGGGTTGAGTGACACTGGAAATACTGAGTGACCTTTGGAAGTTTCGAAGTCCCATTTGAGAGGCTCCTTTTATTTCACCCTGACAAAGCTCAGCCATAGGGAGCACAGAGCTGTAAGTCACCCCTCCTTAGGGCTTCACCCAGTTCAACTTCAATCAGCTTCATATATGTGGTTCAAACCAGTGATAGGAATGCCTTGTCCAGAGCCTGTCTGTGTCCAGAGTCTAACTTCTTCCCATATCTTACACTGATTCTTCATCCTGCCAACTCAATTTATCCACGAGAAAATTCATTGCAAGGTTTGTTATATGCATAAATAAAACATTAATGATAAGGTTATATTTGCTAGATTCTTTCCCAGGGTAGGTATGTTCTAAGCTCTGTAGCTATAATTAGCATTTTACTCTGTTTTAATTGCTTGTGACAATAATATACATTACCTAGCGTTTGAAACTCATTTTCATTCTTCAGCTCATTAGCAATGATATGGTGAAAAGCATTTAGTTATTGAAAAACTGAGAGGCAGAAATATTTTACCAGAGAGATTGCTGCATTGTGCATCTTCCCTCTTGGGTATTCGAAAATGTTATAGCTAGTAGCTAATTAGTCTTCTGCCCTCTTGGCAAGGTAGATAGGCAGGAGTGTCAGAGTGGAGGTGATTTCTTCAAGATAAATGTATAAGCAAAGACAGCCAGGTATGCAAATCCAGGTTAGTTGGTGCTCAAGGTCATCCTGTCAGACTCAAATTTCCTATGCAACATTTTCCTGCCTGTCTTGCACACATCCAGTCAAAAACAGAGTCTAGAGCCAAAAAACGCTAATTAAGTATTAATCCTTAAACTTGCCTAATAATGAGGGGCATTTAGCCCTTAAACAGTCCTTTAGAGAAAATGTATTTTTTGATAAATGGAGGCTTGAAGAGAAGCAGATTTTGTGCCTGACTTTCATATGGCTTTCAAGTCTCTTAAATGATGGACTGACATCTCAGTAAAGACAAAGCAATACAGTGGAATTATCCACATCTCTCTCCCCATTTATACAAGTTGAACATAAGTGTTTGATATATATTTTTTGTCTAAGTTTAAGGTTCTTTATAGTTAAATCAAATAAAGGAAATATTGTGGCTAGTTAATATACAATAAATGCAATGTAAAAAATCACTCCAATTTGGTAGTCGATACCAAGGTAAACATCCCAGAATACGTGAGTGTTCTTATAACGGGGCTCTGTTTAATACACCTCATTAGTCATGGTGCTTCTTAAACCCCTCAGTGCCCTATTTCTGTATATTCCTTTAGCAAATTCATATAGGCTTAAAAGATAATTGTAAAATCCTAGCATGTCTGAGAAAAACACCTTTCAAAAACAGATTTGAGTGTCGACCTTCCCAAGAGATTCTACTGAATGCCGGGAAATGGAGTTATTATTCTCTCCTCCTTGTGAAAAATACTGAGGACTGTCTTTTTCATTCTTTCTTATTTCTCATTCTTTCCTCGTTTCTTTTTCCCCCTTTATATCTGTGACAGTAGAGAGTGGGCTCCGTAAAGGATATGTTTAATGGCTGTTGAAAAGACCAATTAAATCCCTTCAGCCTTGGCCTGTAGACAACTTACCCTGGAGTTGTAAATAGGTTTAGTGTTTATGTATTTCAAGATAGCTGTAAACTGATTGTGTGATGTACACTTTACCAGATTGAATTATAAACTTGCTTTCCTTCATATTCGGTAATGTCACCTGACTCGTATCAGTGGGCCAGAGTATAATTAGATTAGAATTGGGGGGGCTGGGGGGACCTTTGCCTCTGGAGCAGCTGCTGCAATGTCATGCTATGTAGGACAAATGCGTTAGTCATATTTACACTTTGATGATTGATGGCATTTTAAGAGCTCATCAAAAATGAGGGAAACCAAGCATTAAAAGGAAAGATTAAAAAAGGAAAAAACCAGTCAATTTACCCCAAATTCAGTGCTGCTAGCAGCATGTAATCAAAGAACACTACTGCGATCATCTGATATGACATTTCACTGTTGTCTAAATATTTCTGAGGATGCTAATTTATTCGTTTCACCAGTGTGTCTATTGGAGTTGATCCTACATGTGGTTATTTCCAGAACATGAGAGACACTTGCAGTATTCATCTCAAACCTTTCCTTTCACCACCAAATGGGCACAATATTGATTTTTCTGTGAGACCAGCAGGCCCAAAATATGCAGTTGAGCAATGTATCACTTCACTCGACAGATTGATTGTGCAGCAAGCTTTTCATTCTCTTTCTGGCCTCAAACTAGAGTAACAGAAACTAAAAGTTGTCAGTAGCATTGACGATTAGAAAATGTTTGTGACATATAGGTTGGAACCTCAGTTAGCCAGAGAATAGGTCATACATATATCTTCCACAGCATTTTCTTCTGATTGCGATAAAGGAATGCTATATTCACCAGCCACTACAAAGCAGAGGAAGCCAGTATAATCTGCCCTGGGAATGTGATTGGATTTACACACTCAAATTTTACCATGTAAGTTTTGTTTATGAAGTACTATTTTAAGAAGCCAGGTCATTTAAGCAGCACTTCTGAAGCCAACTTTTCTCACCGAAATATTTTTGTAGTGGTGTGTGGTGGAGGAGGAATGTAAAGTAGATTAATTAGCCATGGAGATGCCAAACAGTCCATGAGACACCCTGATCAGAATGAAAGTCATTTTTTCAGCAGATTGCTCCACTGACCACCTTCTGAACAAACAAATTGAGTTTAAAATACATGTTGACATGTAAGGTCCATTTGCTTGTTTCTTTGATATCTGTGTATTGGACTCCGAATGAATTCCTGTAATTTAAATTTTATTAAGCTAGATCACACATTTTAACAAAGATAAAACCTTGCACATCCATTAGTTATTGGGATTTTCTATCCCTATTATTCTATTCCCCGCCTAATCTAGCTAAGTTGTAGTGTTGCAAATTGCAAAATGTCTTTGAAAATCAAAACTTCTCAAGCCAGGAAATAAAGTTCTATATAGTGAAGATACGATGTAAAAATAAGTTACATTAAATATGAAAATAAATCATGTTAATGTTTTGAAATTTCCTTGTATATTAGTGAATTTTTTAAATTTCCATATCTATCTAAAGTATATACCCTTGCAAAATATTCAGATGAAAACAAAAAACATAGCCACTTCATTTTGTAAACAACACATCCTTGTCTTGTGTCATATGGGTTTCTGTTGACCTGAGTAACCATTTCTGAAGTTTTCCTTCATTTGTGTGTGTGTGTGTGTGTGTGTGTGTGTGTGTGCCTGCATGATTACATGCTGCATTCACATGCTTCTTTATAAAATACAGACTACCAAGGATTCCTTGATGCATAATCAATTCAGAACATAAGAAATGCAGCATAAAAACTCTAATATATGAGGACTTAAAAAAACATGAAGAAGACATGAAAAGCACCACTAGAAGGCCTGAGGATGGAAAGGATGCAAAGGGGAATATAGCAACTGTCCTCAACTCTGCCACAACAAAGATACTGGTTATTGTGTGTCTTCTATGGGATAGAATAAGGGCCAGTGGAAGGCTGTGATAGAAAGAGAGACTTAGGCTTCCTAAGTGGTGAGGCTGAATAACTCAAGAGGCTGCTTTTTTTAAATTGTGAACTAATCTATCAGGGATGTCATAAAGAAGATTCTTGGTGGGTGGAGGACTTTTCTTCAAGGTCAGTTCAAAGTCACTGGCCTGCATCTACCAGCCATCATGGTAACACCACATGCAGAAAAAAAGCAAAAGGGCAAAGGGCAAGAGGTAATGTGTCATATGTCACCTGAATCTGTTCCCCATTTAGGACCTCTTCTTGGGTTCCTGCCTCACAATGCCTACTTATATTTTAGGTCCAGAATTTTGACACATGGCTGCTTCAGCAATAAATGATGGGGAAAAATAAATTAGATTAAATCAAAAAAATTGCAGGAATGTGCAAATGAATACTGAGTAGCTAAATTGTTCACCATATATTTTCTGAAAGCCTGTGGGTCTGAGCACTGGGACAGAGTTGTACACTAAACAGATCAGATTATTGTTGAAATGGAGCTGATACCTGGATGGATTTGGAGAGGGAGTTTGTGACTCCAGCCCAGAGGTTAGGACATTTGCCCTTGGCCCTTTGAACACATGTGGAGCTCAACATTTGATAAATGTTTTACACAAACGCAAGTGTTAGCTTCTTTTTGTCATAGTCTTTTAAAGTTTGAATCATCAAAGCTGCAGCAGATTTCTTTTAGGAGTTACATGAAAAGAAAGGTCAGACTCTAGAAAAAATAATAGAAAGGTGTGGATCTGCCTCCCTGGTGAAGAGCCTGTAAAAGGCCACAGGGAAGGGTTCAGAAGCCAGTTATTAAACATCACCTTGCCACAAATTGAATGCATCCAAGACTACTGGTCTGCAAACACGGTACAAAGGAGTGTCTGCCTCATGCTGGGCAAGATAAGGCTAGTATGCAATTCTAGAAACTCCCAGTTACTCTGTTCTCAGAGACTCTGACTACAATCTGAGGAGCGGCCCTGGTGCTCCAGACAATACATCCTCCTGCAAGGCCCAAGTTTCTGCCCTTGGTGTATTTGCTACAGAGTATGTCCCCTCTAACCAGCAAGATCACAGTGTTCTCATGTGTCTACCAGGCTGTGTGCCCCTTTGTGTCCCTGGGACCTAGAATAATGCCAAGCCCATGGATAGCTCTGAATACTACACTTCTAAATGAATGATTATGACACATCCATGACCAACACTTTCTCCCTGACCTTCTCTCTCTCACCCACAGCCATGATCACCAGCACAGTCATCATCAACAGAGGGTGAGAAACCTGTTAGTGGAAACAGATTGCTTTTCCTACTCAGCACAGGCAGAAGGACACCAAAAATTATCCCATGATGTGTTTCGTGCAGCTTTCCTATACAATTGCTAAAGAAGCTATTAGATAATGCATAGAAAAGTTCAAGTGATTATCCAAATCATTTAAGTAAAAGAAAAAGTTATAAACCTGAATTATTCATGGTATTTGTCCATTTCTGAAAATATTAAGTGGATCAGTTGCACAAAATTGGGCTCAAGTACTAACTCAGGTATGGTCTCCTTCTCTTCCCTCTTTGATCCTCATCAGTATAGCTCTGAACTCTCAACTCATTGCTTGACAGAGGCTCAAAATCACTTCTTAGTGATTTTGAATGTTCAACCCTCAGATGCGTGTAGGTGCCCCGAGGGCAGAAAGTGATCCCTCCTTCCACTCACTCTTGATGCTCCTTGAAAAGAGTGTTGATCTGTTTGAACAAGCCAGGTTGACTTTGCTGAACATAAAAACTAGATGGTTGCTTAGATTGCTGTCTTCTGCAGCTTAAAACCTTCCTGTACAGTTTAGGTTGTACTCTAACTGGACAATTTATCTGCATCCTGCGTAAAAGCACATGAAAGCCTGACTTAAGGTGTTAGAACCCAGCAGTTAGTTTAAAGTCTTCATAAAGTCCAAAAATAGTTATGACAAAGTCTTCTGCTTTTAGTTCAGTAAGTATTAGCCCATTTACTTCATTGTTCTACTGTCCATTATTTCAAGAAACAAAATCAATGAGAACAAGCTTCTCAGTGCAAGGTCAAAAACCCCTGCATTCCTTGGGCAAAACATCCCAGTTGACTGGTTGTGGGTGCCCTACTTGAGAGTGTGTTCATGACTTTAGACAATCAATGCTCACTGAATAGAGTCTCGCATTTCCTGTGCATGAGGCAGAGATACTGCCCTTGTCTCCTACCAAGTAAATAATGACATCACATGCAGATCTTGGGGCCTGCCCAAGCCAAGATATCTCAACAAGAGAGGAATGGTGCCAATGGACACTGAGAGATATTTTTGAAGCTATATGTTTCCTTAAATACATAGAAACCACAAATTCTTATCCTATTTTTGCTATGACTTTAGCCCAAAAATTTCCTCATGCTTAAAGGGATAGATAGATAGATAGATAGATAGATAGAGATATATAGATATATAGATATATAGATATATAGATATACATATATATGAAGAATCTCCCAGCAGTCTCACCTAACTGCATCACCCACTACCAGCCCATTTCACTACCAGCCCATTTCTCCTGTTTTTGTTGCACCTCTCTTGGCTTCCCTGTCTTTTTTGGCAGTTTTTTGCCAGTTGGATGTGAGCTTGACAAAGTCAAGAGCAGCACCACAGTTACCATTGAGTCTCTTCAACAGTCCCATGCTGGTTATATATACAGGAACATCTTGGTTTGTGAGCATAATTCATTCTAGAAACATGATTGTAACTCAAAACACCTATACCAAAGCAAATTTCTCCATAAGAAACAATGAAAACTCAGATTATTCATTCCATGACCCAAAAATATTCATATAAAAATATACAAAATAATAAAGAAAATACAAAGTAAATAAACAAGTTAACCTACACTTACCTTTGAAAACCTTCATGGATGGTGTGAGGGAGACAAGAGAGGAAGTTTATTGTGTAAAACAATTTTCACTATCACTAATGGAATCACTACTATCTGTTGGATCAGTGGAATATTTTTCTTTTTACACACTTTTAACAAGGAACCTAAGCAACCAAAAATACTTGCCTTTGGCTCCTTTTAAAGATGTCACCAAAAAAAGTAGCACTCCATTGTCATTAAACAGATTCATCACTCACACATCTATAGCCTTACTTGGTTGTGCTTTTCTACAAAACGTTGCGCTGTTTCCCAAATTTTCCTCCTCTTCTGTAGACAAGATCTCCTCCATAACCTCTGCTTTGGGAAATGACCACCTATAATCTTTCAGAGAGAGAGAGAGACAGAGACAGAGACAGACAGACAGACAGAGACAGACAGAGGGAGAAGGGGGGAGAGAGAGAGACAGAAACAGAGAAAGAGAGAGACAGAAATGGACACAGGGAGACATGCAGAATCATTGGTTCAGTTGTGATCATGTAATATTTGGCATCATGTACGGTTCATATTTCAAGACATCACTCTTTTATTAAGTTAAAATTTATTAGACATGTTATCCTGTCTTATGAAACACTTGTAGGACAAGTTACTCACAATCTGAGGTTTTACTATACTCTTCTTTCTCTGTTGTCTTAAGATTTGCCCTTCAATTCGCTCTTCAGTGTTGGGAATCCATAAGTTTCCATCCCATATGATGACTCATTATCTCATGCCATGTATTTCCCTGGCCAACTACACACCTGTCTTGGTTCAGAACCATGCGTCTGTGCACAGTTCACTCATGGCTGTATTATCTCCAATTCTGTCTTCTCTGCTAAGCATGAAGCTCTCTAGTGACCTGCTGGACAGCACAGTATCTTACAGGAGTCAAAAGCAACTCTGTCACACTCAACATTGGTGTGAAACTCTGATGGCTTAGCTTCCTGTTCCTGTGCTGCTCCGTCCTGCTCTCTTATTCTAGGACAAGCTCCAGGCCAACAATTGTTCAAACATGAGCTCCTCCTCAACGCTATCATTCTCACCATGTCACTCTACTGGTCAAGTTCTGCTATTGAACCTCATCACAAGTGGTTTCTGCTTGCTTATGTTTTCTTAGATGATCTTTCTTCCTTTTCTTTATCTGGAAAATTTTACTTTGGTGTCACTAGATTCAGGAAGCTTCTTTGTAGTCTTGCACTAAGACAGGTGCTGAGTTAAGAGTGTGAGGCATGCGTGGAAGTGGCCAACCATATTTCTTTGTCTTGGAGAATCTCAGCTCAGATGAGGTGCTTCAGGGAAGGAGGGGCAGGCAGATCTTACAGAATTTGACAGAGACACACAGTTTTTCAAGCAGACTCTGTCAGTGGGAGAGTAAGTGTAATGAGAATTGCTGCGTGCCAGGCCAGCACATTGCAACAGGAAACACCACAGCAGACAGATCATACCACAGGACACAGATCCAAACTGTTGGAGACTGACCTGTCACTTGTAGGTCTAATGACACCTCAATCTTTCTGCACCTCATTTTCTTTAATTATAAAATTAAAATGATAATAGTAGCCTTGGAATTTGTTGAAGAGATGAAATAAAATGTAAGGAATATTTACATCTGGCCCTGGAAAATAGAAATCATACAATATATTTTACTTGTTATTATAATGTAAGTTTCCAAATTGTCACCAATTTTTTTTTATTCCTTTGCCCTAAGTGGCTCTTTCCCAGTTATCAACTCCCTAAACCATGGGTCCTTCAGATCAACGGTTGCTCAACTATAACTTGAAGATCCATGGTTGCTCAGCTGTAACATGAGCAGGAATCACTTGAAGGTCTTAAATTTAGGAGAAACTTGAAATTCTGTACTGCTAAATGGTGGCTACAGTGAGAGACACTCCTGGAGACTCTGGAGATCATGACTTGTGAAGAAAGGCTTTGAAGCTGAGCACAGACCACCCTCTCCACAACAGGTCTCTGACTCCATTAGGTCAGTTTGGGTCTCCGTCCTTTGGAATCTACTTTCTTTTACATTTATCTTAGCCCACTTGGGATGTCCTAACAAAATACTGTAGCTTGGATGGCTCATAAGAAGCAAACATTTACTTTTCAGAGTCTTGGAGACCGGGAAATCCAAGATAAAGGAATCAGTAGATCGAGGATCTGGTGAGAAACTCCTTCCAGGTCCCCACATTCCCACCTTCCCACTCTGTCCTTAAAGGGAGGGAAAGAGATGGAAGTTCTCTCAGGCCTCTTTCATGAACACATGAGTACCACCTGTGAGAACTCTACTCCATGACCTAATCACCTTTCAGAAGCCTTCCCTCCTCGTATGATCACTTTTTGGTAAAGGAGAGCAAACGCATTTGTAGAGAGCACAAATCCTCAGAACATAGCAGTGTGCTTATATCATTCATTGATTCACTCCTTCATTTGGTCCTTCATACCTAAGATGTTTATGAAGTGTCCCAATATGTGGGTGCAAGCAATAGGAACACTGGGTAAAGAAACCAGTTCAGGATATTGCTTTCAAGGTGATTATAATCTAGAGATAGAGGTAGGCTTCAATCAAATACTGTCCATGGTAAGAAAATGACTCCAAATTGAATTAAGTGCTTGGAATTCTGGTTCCGTGCAGGGCATGACCAGAATGAAGGAATGAGGCATCTACACGTAAAGTTTAACCTGGTTCTTACTCACAGATGCTGACCCTGAGATCTCATACTTCACGCAGGAAGCTTGCTTCATCCTACTTCTGTCCCCATGTCTATTTAAAAGAAAAATCCTTACTAGAACTGAGACGAAGACATTATTCTTAAGATCTGTAGGATGAACAGGAGTTGTGAAACAACATTGGACCTATGTTTTTCTTATTGTTTTCTTCCTCTAAAACATGTCATTTTGGACAACAGGGTCTGTCCATCTGGATTTCCCTGTAGCAGATACTGGAATATCTTGAGGAAACCTCATAACAGACCCTATTGAGGAAATGCCTGAATGCTCACATCAGCATTGGTATTACTGCTTCCTTACTGATAGCTGACAATGCTTAGCTCCTTTTGTTCACAAGACTAATAAGATATTTCAACCCACATCTATCTCATTCCAAACTGTACCCTGGATTGGATGATTTGTTGGGGCTAATTTATGCCAGTTAATGATGCTAGTTTTGGGGGCAGTGAGTTAAAATCAAAACAAGAAAAAAAAGAAAGAAATTTGTGTTTCAAATAGTAATAGTGCTTATAATAATATTTATTGCTTGGTGAAGCATGGGACATAGTACATTGAACTGAAAACTACCTGAATAGGCAGCAAAGACCTACCTCAGATTTGACCTCCACCACAGTGCAACTTTGAACCAGAGCAATCAGTCTGTTTTGACTGTGAAACAAATTCCACCCAACTTGAAAATTCTATCACTTTGAAGAGATTTCCAAATTTCCTCACAGCTCCAAAAAATTTTGTTCCCATGTATTATAAAGAATGTCACTGTAGGATTTGTGTGCTTTCCTGGTATATTTGGTCCCCAAGATCAGATAATAACAATTCTTATAGAAAAAGAAGCTCATTGAGATCTTTAACCTCAGCAATTCTTAAGAAAATAATTGTAAGTAATGCTTTAACAAAAACTGGCAGAATTACTTACTCAATGGCATTTAATATTTCATTTTCCCTAATGATTTCATTACACTCACATCATCAGTTATAAAATCATGTGCCATTTTAGCCATCTGATCTGGTTTGAAGGGATTGTGATATGTAATTGACAGATAATTGTTTCTTTTGAGTATCTAATTAATGACTTCATGGCACTTGTCAGAATTGCCTATCTGGCTTTTTCAAAATGCGTGTGTTAGCTGTGATCAACAAGCTGTTTTGTGTCAACATTACTCAGCAGTGATTGATCTGGGCACTGATACAGCCTGGATATCCACAGCCACGAGTCTGCCTCTGTGAGATTCTATTTGTTTTATAGATTCCCCCAAAATAGACAATATAGTCTGGAGAAACTCACCCAGTCTTGCTGCATCTTAGTCACTTTGTCCACAGCAAAGGGAAAATCCAATCCCAATTGTCAAACTTACTGTTTTTAAACAAAGACGTTAATGAGTTGGAAAGGGTTTTGAACCAGTAAGTGGCAATTGTGCTGTAACCCAGATTTGTGTGATGGCAAACTTCCTTGCTCTGTGGTTGGCACGAAGCTCTGTCACAGTCAGGGCAGCAGTCTACTGAGTGAATCAGCCTGTTAATCACCTGACACAGAGTGAAAACAGCGGAGGACTCTGCCAACCTAGGCCGTTGCTGGCAAGACCACTGCACACGAGAAGCAAGACCTACACCTATGATGAGAAGATGGCCAGTAAATGTCAAGCTACACACTACTGTCACACTACTTTATTTTTCTTTCCATGAACAAAAACACCAACCTTGACTACCTGCTGCTTTGCCATATACCTAGCTCATCATTTCAAGAAAGGGAAACCATTTTGCTCTTAGTACTGGTTCCTACAGATCTCCAGATGGAAGCCCTTCCCCATGTAAGTTTTTTCTTAATTTGGAGGAAATTATACACAAATTCCTGCTCAGTATCTTGAAAAAATAAAAATAAAACCCTGACTATCATCAATGCAAGGTAATTTGGATGTGAAAAAGGCTGAAAATATCCAGTGAGTGGAGTTTACTTTATTGAGACTTTCCAATGCACATGGACATACTTCAACCTGTAAATCTATCATGGTATCAATTAACCATAAGCGATATCAACACCAATCCATTGTCAGTAAAATGAGTAGTAAAACCCACAGTGAAGGTCAACTTCCTCTCAAAAATAGGAAGAATAAAAGATCTAGAATAGCAGCAGCTCTTCAGTCAGACTAAACCAAGCACTGTCCGGTAAGCTGGTAAACGGGCACTGCAGTGCTGGACACATGAAAGGAGAGGCCTCTGCTGTTTTCCTCTCCTCCTGCTGTCCTTTGCTCTACCACCTGCTAGGACACCACCAAATCCCACTGAGCAGTGTTAAAGAACAGCTCCTTTAAATATCTCTTCCAGGTTGACCATTGAAGGCATAGCTTGGATGTCCCTAAAAAGAAAAGGAGGGAGCAGAGCACACATTTGGCAATGATTTCTTGATGTGGCTGCTGCATTGGCGTTGGTGTTGATTGGAGTCTATTAGAGTAGGAGATGGTCCCCTGGAATACAGAGTGCCATCGACACAAAGCAATAGTTACACTTCAATGCTTGATACACACCTACTGTGTCTGAATCGCTGTTACAGGGTGTGCACACATTCCACCACCCCTAATTATCACACCCACATAGTGCTATTGTTAGATCCACTTTAAAAACAAAGAAATGGAGGGTCAGAGAGATTAATTTGGCTGATGATACTGTGATCAAGTGAATATTCTCATGGATGTTTGTGTTTCCAATCAGAGATAAGACATCTTCCTTCTGGATGGAAGTAGGCCTTAGATTCTCCAATTCACTACCATTTCCCCAGTCTGGGAAACAATGCCTGGCACGTAACAGATATGCGATGAATTTTCACTGAATGAATGAACTGGGGAAAGGAGTGTGATCCACCAGTGAAAAAGTTGGCAGCATCCTCTGGGTGAAGCAGTACCAAAAATCCTAATTAGTAAAAGTCTATGTCATTTATATTTTTAATTTATGGGTCCAAATCACTCAAGCAAAAGCTGAAAGAATATGTTGAATACTAATATCATTCCTGACATTGGATTTTCTTTGGTATATTTTACCAAAAGTTTTAAAAAATAGCTATTTCTCTTTGAGTGGTGTTTTGACCTTTAAATATAATATCAGTTAAAGGGGAGAGTATTGGAACTGCACTATTCTGATTAATACTGAAAGGCAGCATGTATTCTGAAGCTCACTTCTTTACCTTAAACCAACATTTATTCCAAATGAACCACTCACTCACATCGCTCATACCCCCAAAATATATTACGTGGCATCTGTAACACAATTTAAATCTTAAAGCATTCTGATATTTAATATACCCCGCAGTGCAATAACTTGGCTTTGCTGTGGAAATTACCAGCCCTGATGCTTGTCAGACAAGGAAACAAAATCCCAAGAGGTTTCTTAAAACCCATACCCTGGGTAGACTACAATTCTAGACTGCTCCTCTGCTAGTAGGACTTTTTTCCTTTTAAGAGTCATAATTCTTTACCATCATTTCTGTCATTCTGAGAAGCAAAGAAAATCCAATGTCAGGCTGTGGTCACAAACCAAAGGTCTGAGTCCTCTTGGCTCTGGGGCCCGCCCCTCACAGGGAGATGAGCACAGAAGGCCCATGGCACTCCAGGATGTGGACATGGGGATTCTCTACACATCCACACCCACTGCATTCTGGCTTCCAGATTCCCTTATCCCGTTCCACAAGTAGCACTGGGCACATATATCTCCTGTTCTCAAATTCAAATGCCAAGGAATTTGTCTGGAAAAGGCTTCAGAGTGGGAGAAAGACACTGCAATATTAATACCTACAATCATCTTGCTCAAATTTCTACCTTCTTTGCTTTTAGAATCACAAGCTTTCCATAGTAGATGGAATTTTCATGCCATGAAAGCCTTTCTGATCAAAGCAGGAACCTTTTCTGTGCTATCCAGAATGAGGTGAGAGACTCATTCTTAGGGTTAAAGAAATTTCAGGACCAATTTTGGAGATGGCCTATGTGCTATTTTGCATTCTGTAAGTTCTAACAGATAAGTCAAAGAATTTTGCAGGGATAACTTCTGAACTGATTGTAGTCAGGCTCTTCTCTAAAGCTACCACGTTATCCATTTCATATTGGCTCAAGCCATTGTCTCTTGACTTAGTCCACAAGACCCTTGTCTGTTCCTATGTCTTCTTTTTCCTTTGGTATTTACAACAGTTCATGACACATAGTAGGCACTCGGGAAATAGTTACATTTTCTGAAATAGGAGTGAAAAACTTGATATCCAGGAATAACTGGATGTTTTTTGTCATTCTTAGGTAGACACAGGCTGCACAGCACTAGTGACAAATGCACAGGAAATGCAATCATTTTTTTTCTTGTTTATATTCTGTGTTTCCATGAGAGGAGGGAAAGATTTAGTCTGTTCTGTTGGCTAACATATCTACAGACCCTAGCACAGTCTGCTCTTACTGAATAAGACTGCCATATACTAATCAACATCCCAAGAATATTTTAAGGTTGTATTATTGACCAATGCCTTAACTAGTGCTAATGTGATATAGATATGATGATGTCACATTGTAGGGTGTTCAGGACATTCTAGATTTATGTCTGTCTTCTTTTGCTCTGGAAAGTATCCCAGTTTGCACAATGAATGACCTTGTCACAATAGCTATGGAATTCAGATGAATTAATTATGACACATAATCTCACATTAAAGGTGCAGAGTAATCTAGATGAGAAAGAAAAAGAAATCAACATTAATAATGACAGCCAGCTGATAACAAATGCTCATTTTCTGCCAAGGGCTCCATGTAATTACGTCACCCAATTGCAACACCCTAGGAAGTAGGGACCTGTAGTATCCCTGACTAATACGTGAGGAGCTTGAGGCTTAGGGGGTCTGGGGAGATTTTCTGTCTTACCCCATGTAGAGCTGGATCCAAATCCCAGACATAGACTTTAACTACTAGACTAGAGTAACAGATTTTTCCATAGGTAACCTTATTTCCCACTGTGGCAATCTTAGAAGACAGGTAGTAATTCTACTTCTTAAAAATGGTAAAATAGACTTAACTGTAAGTGGCAGAATGAGCATATTTTTAAAATTGTGAACAGGATGGCATTCAGTATGAGTCACCATGGTCTGAAGACATTTTACATTTTACATTCCTAGCCTCCACTATATTTTTACTAACTAAAGTGTCACAAGGTTTATAGCTCAGCTTTGTAGACCAAAACACATTGCACTTACTCATAAGTGCCATGCACTTAAATTTTGAAAGAACATTTTATTTGATGCAAACATGAAATGAATAAACTTGAAAAAGCCATGATACATTAAACCCTGGAATGATTTGCTAATGTTCATTCCCTACCACAGTGTTGGCCAACGTTAGCCTTTAACTTGGCTACTGTTTTTAAACCACTCTAGTCCTAATGCCTTCAGAAAAAAGAAATATTGGAAAACTGTTCTGCCACTCCCACCCTGTAAAACAATATATTTGAGACATTTTTTAAAGTTATTCCATGTGAAATTGCCTTCTTTATGAACCAGTTTACTCAATTTGGACCTCCATCTCTCTTAGGCCAATATATTTCTTTGCAGTAATAAGTATACCATTTTAATACAAGTATACCATTTTAATAAAATAAAAGCCCATAAGATGGGCTTCTTTGCAGGATCACAACTTAGGCAACTTGGGAAATGTTCCAATCTTGGGTGCTCACTGTAATTTATCCACTCTGAAAAACAGACACATTTTAAGAGAAAACAAGCTCTTGGTAAGATGTTATTTTTAACTCAGTATCTAATGATGAATCAAAATGTTTTTTTCAAGCCCAATTACTCGATAAAAATTGTCATAGTAACCATCACATTGCACCACATGTTCTTCACGCTGGTACCAAAAGCTTCCATGGGATCTGCTGCCACCACCTCGATGACACTGCCATCTGCTCTGCAGGGAGAGGAGGAAGAGGCAGTGGGAGAGGTTGGCAAGGACAGGGACAGGGTAATTCTGTTTGAGCAAATTACGGGGGTTGGGGATCTCGGGACAAGGAGATACTGGTGGAAAAATAACTTTCTGTGGAAATGTATGGATGCTTTTGTGTCTCCACCCACAAGCTTCAGGTAGAAATGAAACTGTTACCATAAAGGACCAGTTCCTGCATCACTATGGAGCCACCTTCCTGCTTTTGCGTGTCGCGAACAATTGCTGCTTGGCTCTTCTGTTCCCCCTTCAGATCTCCTCTAAACATATCCTCCTCAGAGAGGCTTCTCTTGGCTACTGTAACTGACCTAAATTAAAGGTTCTGCAAGGCCTCTGATTGGTAAGGGTCATGGTTGTGTTATTAACCACTGAATCTAGATGCCTAGGTCCTATATGGGACTTGTTAAATATTCATAAAATGAATGAAGAAAAGAGAAAACTAGCTGTGAGCCCATCATTATTAGCATCATCCATCTAATGATCTAAGGCATGTAAACTAAATTTACTGATTAAATAATTCATTCAATGAACTCATACATTCAACAAATATTGGAGGCCAAGTAAGTGTAAGGAGCACTTGCTTATTGTTACAGTTTAGACACTCTTTAATAAATAGACTCAGAGCAGGAGGTTCATGTGCTGGAAGCTTATTTGGACTGCTGTTGGGATCAGTACTCATGGAAGAAAAGAGGAGAAAGCAGAAGTATGCAAAGGGGAAAATGGGTTATGATACAATTTTAGCAATGTCTTCAATCCTGTGATCAGTTATGAAGCTGAAATGATCATTGTGGAATAACCTGAGTTGGAGTTTTGAGCCTTATAACCTTTCATGTTTATAGTCCTGAAGCCTGACTTTGGATGAGAAGGTCCACTTCAGCTGAAGTGATCCTCAAAGGATGCTTTACAGATGAGGACTGTCTGCCAGAAGAGATCCTGGGCAAATTGGTCCTTTCTTCCTGAAGGGAGAATCAGTGGTTAATCATAGTCTCTGGGCCACCAGAATCCACTCAACAAAAATCCAGAGAACCATTGTTTTGTGATTCTTGTGTTCCTCTCTTCTTTGGAAAGCTAATGAGAGAAAAAGTAATGGGGCCAATTAGTCTCTACAGCTGCAGCTTTTTCTTGGGGTTCCAAGTGGATGTACGTTCTCTCCAACCTCTACTTTTTATACTACATTCCTGAATTCTTGGTGATTTACCTGGTTTGACTCGGTCTTTAAGCCCTCAGGCACTAAACATTTTGATCACTGTGCTTTTCTCAAGCTAACATGCCCCTTACCAGAGGGAGACTCTTCTTCTATCAGTTGCTTGGCATCATGAGCCCAAAATGTGAAAGCGAATGTCATAGTTTATAGTTCAACAGGAGCTTTGCTGCATCAGTTGATATAAGCATTCAGTTTTGGCACCCTAGAATCCCAGGGCTTTAAGATCCCCAAGAGGGCTTGTGGAAGTGATAGATGTGAGCTTACTACTGCTTCCACTCCTTATTTCTTAGGTTCATATATTCTACCCACTGGGGATATAGCACCACAGGGAGGCATTTGAGCTAAGGGGCCCATATGGGAGCCACTCACAGAGTGCTGTCTTCAAGATGGCGCTCTTCCCTCTGTCCAGAGGCTGTCAGCTAGTGTATTCCTGCACTGCGTGAGGGCATCATCTCCTCTGCTATAAGGAGGTTCCTTGGTCTGTTGCAACAGTACTGAAGGTACTTGATTCCCAAACCACATTCTCCTATATATTGTCTCATTTAGACCATTAAAATTAGACAAAGTGATCTTCAAGTCAGTTAAGGCAGGTTCAAATTGTCCAATGCCACGTGTGTCAGGAACAGAGTGCAATGGAGATAGCAGGTTCTGTAGCCCATGACCTGATGCCAGCCCATCAGGTAAGCAAATGATTCACTTGCATCTCAGTCCTGCCAGGCCCCCTCCCCTTCTAGCTCCATCTATAAAGCACTTAGATACAATGACTGACAGGCCTTGGACAGAGAGCAAAGAGAATTGAATCAGGGTGCATTTTGGTCATAAAAACTTATCTGATCTCCTGAGTGAATATTTATAGAATTCATTTCCAAAGCACTGTTGAAAATGTCTTTGTGACTACATGTGGAGCTTTTTCAAAAAAGGAACTAAATTCTTTTCTGATGGCTAGAAACTTAGGGGTTGTTAACTCATTATTTCATTCAGCAAACATTTATTATGCTCTTCCTCTTGCTCACTGCACTGTTGGGGGTTGTGTGCATCTATCAAAGATCACAGCTACAAAAGACTGTGGCTTTTCCAATGTCAGCGTCTTTTGCTCTCATATTTTCTGTTAGTCGTGGCCAAACAGGACTTTGAGACATATTCTGCTTCACTACTTGGGTGAAACTGACACTACCTAAAATTCATTGCTTTGCTAGGTTAGGTTTTAAAGTTAACAACTGAATCAAAAACCATGCTTTAAAAATAATTTAAATGTGCAAGAATTGGTAAATGGATGCATCATATCTTAAAATTCTCCAACATACCTAGGTTTTGCCGTATGACTGAGCACCAAATGAAGCAGTTGGTTCATGTTTAAAGACCAAAATATATGAAAATGACATGACATTCTACCTAGTGACACATTGAGTCCAGTATAGTGAGGTCACTGCTAGAATTCACAGGGCTGAGACAGAGCCTCAGAGCCTTATCTTCTAGTTCCATATCAATCACTCAAAATGGACAGCATTACTCCAGCTATTTAGACTGCTTGACTCTTCCCAATATCTGCTCTCATTTCCTCTTTCTTCTCCTCTTTCCTTCTTTCCATCTCTACATCTCTGTCTCCCTGCAAATCCCCAATGCATAATTAACTAAATACACATATGCAAAAATTGCAGTGTATTATAACTTGTCACTTGGTAGAGCCCAAGTTCAAGAACCTTCCTTTCATAACCTATGCAAATTTGAGAGACCTCAGAACCTGACTCTTGGTTTTCTTTGCAAAATAGCAGTTAAGTTGACATATGTGCTGAGTCCCATAAAAGCAGAATCTCCCCATAAAAGTAAATTTGCTAACATTTCTGCCAGTAAGAGTTCTTTGGTGATGACATCTCTAGCTGGAATGTTCAAGGACATGTTTATCAGCCCTAAAGTAATGAGGACAAAATATTCTGAAGTTAAGACTTGGATACAGTGACATAGAATGGATTTTGGAGTCAGACACACTGCCAGCTCCACTGTCAAAAGTATAATTCTGGAGAAAGCTCAGGGGAGACTTCTAAGTCTCTGTTTTCCGATCCACATTAAATGGTGAAGTCATACTTTGCAGGACTAAGATGGAGACTTAATGAGATAACACTACTATCATTTGAAGCACTGAGACATCACAGAGGCCTTGCTCTTCTGGTCTTCACTTTGTTTTCACTTTCACAGCCACGCTACACACACAGCTTCCATCTTATTCTTCAGCAGTGCTGGCATCTTCTACCTCCTCAGATATTCCCTGATTTTTCTTACCTTTCTACACAGTACTCTTTCAAAATTCTTTTCCTCAATCTCTGCTTGCCTACCTCCTATCTTCCACTTAAATGCTATCTCCTGCTGGAAGCTCTCTGTTCTTCTGTAGACTCCACTGTAATGCACTGTATCAGTCACCTTTCCATTACAGGGACAAAATAGGTCACTTACACGACTTAACGAGGAAACACTTATTTTGGCTCAGTTTCAGAAATTATAATCCTTGGTCACCTGGTTCTAAGATGGAAACAACATGACAGAAGTTCATGAGGGAGGAACACTGCTTGCTGTATGGCCGCCAGGAAGCAAAGGATTGGAGAACAGCCATAAAGGAAGGGGCCCGGAACAACACACACTCTTCAAAACCATGCCTACAGTGACCTGATTTACTCCACTGCCTGACAGCACAGCCAGCTGTGAGCTCATCAGTAGATTAATCCATTTAATGAGGTTAGTGCCCTCACAATCTAATCACCTTCCAAAAGCCTCTGAATGTACCAGTCCTTTGGGGGACATTTTTTAGTAGCATGAATAATCTTCATAGCACAGTGTAGTTAACACTTACAACATTTTTTAGTAGCATGAATAATCTTCATAGCACAGTGTAGTTAACACTTACAACGGTGGACCCTGAAGTCTGAATTACAATGGGATGACCTAACTCAGGGTTCTCAATGAGTCTTTGCCTTAATCTCTTAGCCTCTAAAGTGAGGGTAAGGGGAACGGTGGATCCTTGGACAGGTAAGGTGTGTGATTCAAACCCTAACAGGAGTATTACAAATGACTTATTATTGAAACAATTCTAACTGAACAAGGTATGTGGCTTCTCTAATGATGATAATAGCATGTATGTCTTCAGATAACCCTGTGGATGAAATGAGGATATGTAAGTACAATGCTTGGAGCAGTGCCTAAAATGCAGCAAATGCCAATAAAATTAGCTGCTCACACACTGGTCTCTGTTGTGCTACCCTAACACTCATCCTGCTGCAAAGTTAAGTATGTGTCTAGTTTATCTGTCTCCACATAAGACTTGAACTACTTGAGGGCAGGCATATCATCTACCCTGCTCAATCCTAGGCTGCAATTCAGTAGATAACTTTAAAGTCACATTTACATGAAGAAAATGAACTCACATTATGGGGCTAGAAATGCAGAATTTTTTGAGCAAGAACTGTATTTTATAAACAAAGAAAGTTTAAAAAATAAAGTTCATGCCTACTATTTATCTGATGATTATGTACCAAGCATTTACTGGGTGTTGCCAACTGTCAAACTCTTAAGACAGGGTTTCTCAGTCTCTAAAGCACTGATGTTTGGAGTCAGATAATTATTGGAGCGAAGAGGATAGTCAAGTCCGGGGTAGCACATCTGATAGTGTGGCTTGTCTCTGCACACACACACACACACACACACACACACAGAGTGAAGTTGTGGCAAACAAAAATATCTCTAGGTGAGGTCAACGTCCCCTGGCAGATAAAACAGCCCTATTTAACAATCACTCACCTGACAGTAGAATCAGCCTTCACCTTAGAAATAGCATAGAGAGAGCTGGCTATGGTGGTGCACACTTGTAATGCCAGCTCCCTGGGAGGCTGAGGCAGTACTATAAGTTCAAGGCAGCATAGTAAGACTGTCTCAAATTTAAAAATAAAACAAAAGAGCTAGAAATATAGAGCTCAGTGAAAACGTTCTGGGTCCCGCTGTGAGTACCAAGGGGAAAAAAAACAAAAAAGAATGTTGGGAGTCAGGAGCTCGAAGATGTAGCATTTGTGAGTTTTGTGTGGTAAAAGCCAAGAATGTGGTCCTAGCAAGGTTTATAGAGGCCTGTGACTTCCTTCCTGTGTCACGAATATTCTAATAGCTAATATGCTAATACAGTACTTGTTCTTTTTAATCTTAAAGAGTTTGATCAATTGATTCAAGAAAAATAATATTTCTTCATGAAATATTTCATATTTCTTTTTTACAATGTGTGCATGCATTATCCTGTGCTGCTGTCTCTCAGGTATGGATCCTTATTTTGGATTTGTCTTTATTGGACACTATACCTTTTTCTTCTTTTCTTTGTTCTAATAAGTAAAAAATTTTATATATCTACCCATTGTAAATCAGAATCGTGAAATGAGCAGTATTACACAGAGACTAAAATGTTGTATTTAAGCAAAACACACCCATGGAAAGGCTTTTATGCAGCTTTGGCACTCAACCATGTGTTTCTGAGGACATTATTAGAATCTTTTGGAAGCTATCAGCTGGGAAATTTTTCATGGGCAACTAAACAGGATGGGTGAGAAAATTAATTACTACTGTTTTTTTTCTGTTTCCTGAATTGCCTCCCCTGTTTTCAGTATTGGCTATTATTCTTGATGACCCAGGAAATGATTCACCCACTGAACCATCAGGAATTGCGATGATGTGAAAATGTAACTTTCCCAAGATTTCATCTTCCCTATGCATATAAATAAAACCAGATTATATAATTCTGCCACATTTACATAAACTTTTCAAGGCACCAGGTCTAAGTTACAGGGAAAATGCTGAGAGTGGCCAGAGTCAATAAACTGCAAAAAGCCCCGCTAACCAGGAAGTCTCTGGAAAAGGGCACCTGATCATCCTTGAGAAATACTCTTTTCTTAGAGCTGCAGTCACACAGAGGTCACTCAGGTCTCTTTTTGCCAAATCTCCCAGCTGCTTCTACAGACAACAGCAGGAGTGTGCTGTCAACAAACATTTACTGAATGATCGCTGTGTGTCAAGGACAGGAATGTGGCAGTGGACGACATCAACCACTGCCCTGAGGACCACACAGATGAGGCCCAGAACTGACAGGATCTGCGAGGCAGTGTGACAAGCATTTGCTTGCAGGAAATGTGAGAGCTCAGACTGAAAACTAGGTACTCCCAGGAAGGAGTCTCAAAGACACTTCTGCAACATTTTGAAGAATGCCATGGGAGTAGGGGTGTGTGTGTGTGTGAGTGTGTGTAGATGAAGGTAAGCAGACTAAGGAAAGGGAACCAAACATTCAGAGGACTGAGATGTGAAAGGTTTGGGCCATGTGTCATTCTGGGTGCCAGAGAGAAACAAAAGTGGGCTTAGGCACAGGTTTAAGACAAGGGAGAAGGCACCACCATCCTGGAAGAGGCACCATGAACCAGCCACCAGCAAGGTGTTTCTACTCCCAGGGATCTAAAGGGCCAAGGGACCAATGACATCATCATGACCCAGTGAAAACGGTGGTGTTGTAAAGCAACACAGCCAAATCCCCCAACCTGCTGCAGGACAAACAATTGCCCTGCTCTTCCTCCCCCCCCCGCTCCTCTTCGACTCCTTCCCTTGCTTCTCTTTCCTCTTCCCTCCTTCTTTCTTTGCCTTCTTCCTCACTCTTTCCTTCCTCTCTCATCTCTCTTCACTGTCCATCCTCTGCTTGAGTAGCCTCAGAAAACCCTGATGGGAGACGAGGATAAAAAAACATGACAGATGCGGTCCAGAAATACCAGCCTTTCCGACTCACCACGGGGCACAGACAGGCAACTCTTTAGAAACCAAAGCAGAATACTAGAGAAGTTGGTCCGGCTACCTCCAAGCTACCCCATGTGACCAGAAGCCCAGGAGAAAAAAAGGGAAGAAATGAGAGTCTGGAAAGGAAATGGGAAAAGAGAGAAAAGAGCAAATCCTCCAACCCTGTCCCGGTCTCTTCCCAGGGCCCATGTGAGAACATCAGTGTGGCTGGCGACATGCAGCAGGCAAATGCAAAGTACTTTGTGTACAATGTGATGCTCATTTAACCTTTGCATCCACCCATGGTGAACTGTCCTTTTCTGACTGCCAAGTTCTAATTCCTTCGACAGGACTGCATTATCTCATTTTATCCTGTCAATAACTCTGTCACAGGGATTCATGTGTGTGTGTGTGTGTGTGTGTGTGTGTGTGTGTATGAGTGAGTATACAAACTCCAGTAGGATGGGGACTTGTTCTGTGTTGCCAGAGCAAGGGATAGTGCCTGGCACACAGATAATAGGGAATCAGTAAATACATTATAAACTAAAATAGATTCCATGACCCTCAGTACAGTTAGAATTAGACTGTGACTCCCAAACTGTAAAATCCTAGACTGTGGAACCATCCTGGCCAGTCAATAGAAGCAATCAACAACTTTCTCTACTCCCTGGGAGTGTCAGCAAGAATCTGCATAGCTGAGGCATCTCCTAAGAGAAGCCTCAAGGTTTCCATTGTTTTAGTTTTCTGAGACCAAGCTCATCCACAAATGCATCCTGAAGCCTGCAGTGCTAGCAGTCTGTAAGCTCTTAATACATATAGCCCTCACCCTGTCCTGTAGGAGACACTCAGTAAATACATGCTGACTCCATAGAGGAAAAGAAGCCAAGAAAATGCAGCACTGTGCAAAGCCCTGGGAGTGTAGAGTTCACAGTAGTCACGGCTGATCATCAAGGTTCATGGATATCTGCATGGGGTCCACTGAAAGAGATCAGAAAGGAAATGAATGATGGACCAGCTTCAGTCTTAAGCTCCATGAGTTCAGTAGAATATTGGCAGACAAGACGGGTGAAGTTTTGGAGGGAAAGCTTGCTGGGGAAACTGTTTGGCTTTGACAAAAGGAGGTGATGGAGGTGGGAAGCACACACGGCTCTGAGAAGCAGAACAGTAGAACATGAGGCCAGTGAAGTGGTTAGCAGCAGGTCCTGACAATCTGTCCTCTGTGCTATGAGGTTCAGAGTTGCTCCAAATGCCCTGTCTTGTACCTGACTACCTGCCTTCGCTTTGCTCGTTTAAGTTTAACTCCTACAAGGTGCATGAGACTAGACCCTCCCTTACCTATTCAGGGACTTCATTCCCTCAAATTTTCCTAGTCCTTCCATCAGTAAGCTTTCTTCTCTACCAGAGCATCCCTATAAATACAGCTGTTACAACATACTATGATTTTATCAAGGTGAAATATAAAGTTGAATGATAAAGCTTAAAGAAAAACAAATCTTTTATCATTTATTGAATTCCAGCTGTTGACCCCTTTCTTAATGACCCCATGATAAATGACAACACTACTTGCAGAGATCCAGGCTCTCTGCCTCTACTCCCTCCTCTTTTTTTGTAAACCAATTCCAAATAGACTGGAGGATTTGAATCCAGCCACTCAGATAAAGCAGCAGCTGTTAAGGTTTCCAGGAACAATGTCATCACTGAAGCCGGGGGGGGGGGGTGTTTGAGTCCTCAGTCACTAACTGGGCTGGACTTTCCACAGTACCCGACTCGGTTAGCAACTCTCTCCTTGCTTATGGTTTCTGCACTTGGCTTCTGAGATATTCCAATCTCTTCCTGTCTTCCTACTTCACGAAAAAAGACAACAGATCCGGAACCAAAAACACTGTGTTCCAGTGAATTCTCAGTTTTTTACAAGCTTTCAGCCCCTGTAAGATTGGTAAGTTGGTGTCATAGCACTCTATTGCCTTTCCCTAAACTCCCACACAGCTACACACACACACACACACACACACACAAAGTCCCTCAAGACAAGAGACAATTCTGAAGACCAAGAAACCAACTGTGAAAGACCCATCTTCTTTCTGTGCAGTTATTCCAGAATGATGGAACAAGCTGAACCCAAGAATGGATGAAGAAAACGCAGTATTTATATGAGCCTTCTACTTTGCCATAAGGAAAGATAAACGTGAATCATTTGAAAGCAGATGAATCTTAAGACCATAGCATTAATTGAAATAAATCAGACACGTAGGTTTAAATATTTTCTCATGTGAAAAACCAGAAATATAAAGAGCAAAATAAAAATAGAAAATAGGAAGTTGGAAGATGAATCTTTCTCAAGTGAGAAAGGGAGTGGGTATGAGGCGGGAAATGGGATGAGGAAAGGAACTCAGTCGTGTTATGCACATGCACCTACTCTGCACAGAGTGTGAAGATTGTGTGGGGCAAACATATAGTACTACAAAAGGAGTAAGTGTTTTAGACTTCCTCCCGCACACGGTTAACTCCTCCTCCCCCTCCCCCATGCAGCCTTCTCCTCTGCCCTCTCCCTCCTGTTCTGCCTCCTTCTTCAACCTCAGTTCTTCAGAAATGTAAATGCCGCTCTTGCTGTGCCAACTCTTCAGACACAGCAGTAGATTTGGTTTTCTGTAGTCTGTGGGGCCTTGGGTATGAACAGGGATGAAAATGCCTCCTCTCCAGGATTTGAAACTAAGTCCTGTGGTCCAGCCAAACAGGAGCCCCGGTACCGCTCCCCAGCCCTGAGCCTGCCTTTTCTGTGAAATGCATCTAATCAAACTGAGGATGATTGCTACCAGACTACCCTTTAAAACACTACATGCAAAGGTCAGTACACGTATCAGGAACGTGTGTACAGTTCCCCAGTTCCTCGTGAAGAGGCCGGCAGGAGCCTCTAAACAGCTGTCATCTCAGGATGGAAGACTCATGTGGGGTGATTCTGGCTGGGAATTGTCCACCTTTCTGGACTCAGTGGCACAGACACTAAAAATAGGCCAATCTATTAAACCTGTTTTGCACTAACATACTTTATCTTTATATGTGCATTGCCACTTATTAGATTTCTCATTTTTTGAATTTCCTCGATTTTTCACTCTCTCTATTTACAAAGGATTTAATCACTGTTTTTTATTTCTCTTCAACTCTGGGCCTTCCTACTTTTAGTGTTTAGCTGTCTTGCTTCCTCCCTAATTCTTAGATTTTAAGAATTCCTTTAAAAAACTATCACCATTCTCCATTATCTTTCTGTTTTCTTTTTTTTTTTTTTTTGAAGGAAGACTGTGAATTTTGCTTTTTACTTTTTATTAGTACTTTTTGCAGTGTATAATGATTAAATTTATTGTGACGGAGTTCATACAGGTACATAACACATTTTAAATCTTTTTTTTATATTCCCTCCTCCTTCCATCCCCCCCACTCCCTCCAACTGTGTTCTTTCCATTTGTAAAAACTCCATTTCAATTTTTTCCCTCAATTCTCTTTTTTCATCATTTTTTTTCTTCTCTCCCACGACTTCCTCCATCTCATTTCCCTTTCTGTTTGTCATAGCTTGTGCTTAGATCTTCCCACAAAGCTCCCACAAAGCCTCTGAAAAAGCCATACCTGTGTGGTCACAGGTATGGCTTTTTCAGAGGCTGCTGGATCTAGACTGTGTGACACTAGAGCTGATTCATGGTGCAGTGCTAGGATCAAGGGTGTGAGTGCCACCCACCTTGAGTGGCCTGGATAAGGCACAGGGACTGAAAGAGCAGTGGTCATCCTGTTTACTGCTTTGTTACCTTCTGCTCATCGTGCACCCGTTTCACCTCTGTGAGGCCTGTCTGCCGTGCCACCCTGCCTTGGAATCACCCATTATGGACTGAAACCTCTAGAAACTGTGAGTTATGTAACCGTTTCCCCTTTAACTTGAAGTGTTGTGTATTTTGCCTCAGCAGTGGACATAAGTGTGTAAAACACGTGTATACCCTTGTTTATAGCAACACAGTTTATACTAGCTAAGTCTTAGAAACAACCTATAGGTCCATTGACAGATAAATGGATAAAGATGATGTGGTGTTTGTATACAATGAGCTACTACTCTGCCGTGAAGAAGGATGAACTGGAGGCCTTTGAAGGAAAGTGGTGCACTTGGGGCCGTAATTCTTATAGAAAGACATTAAAACCACAAGTTTAAATATTGTGTGGTTTCTCCTTGTGATAAATAGAAAATGTAAGTAAAAGGCATTCTAGTTTTTAAAAATCTATCTGTTATCTTTTGGGAAAAGTAAACATCCCCATCTTTTTTGGCATTTCTCAGAATGGCATGCGCTGACCCCTGTGTGTTTTTCCTCATTCCCTCTCGCTTCCTATGGTACGTCAGCTAAGCTCAGCATGCCTCAATTTGTACTTTTTTCTAAGATACTCATTTAAGTTTGCTGCTTTATTGTTCTGTTATATTTCAGACTTTATTATGTGCTGCTTGCAATTCCCTTTGCAATGCCGTGTATACTCTTTAGAAAGGGCGGCCCGGAAGCATGGACACAGAGCCGATGGCTACAGGGAAAGCTCACAGGCCTGGAAGCGGCTGTTCTGCCACTGCTCCTCATCCTGCTGGGCTCTGTGGAGAATCCAGCAGCTCCCCTTACTCACGCCTTTAGCCTTTTATCATGCACCCTAAAGCATCCTTTTAATCTGGACCAGGACTATTCTTCCTGGTGCATCTCAAGTGTCCTCACATACTTGACCATGTCACTTCGCTCCTCAAGCCCTTCAGAGGTCACTACAGTGACAGAAAGACAACAAAAACAATGATAAAGAACAAGGTACCTCATCACGGAAATGCATGTCAAAACCACAGTGAGTCCTCCCCTTATTCCAATGGGAATGGTCATCATCAAAAACACAAAGAAATGACAAGTACGAGTGGATGTGGAAAAAAGGGACTTACACACTTTTGGCAGGAATAAAAATTGGTATGGCAATAGTGGGAAAGAGTAGGGAAGCATCTTTAAAAATTACAACTTAATAATAGATTATCCAGCAACCTCACAACTGCTTATACATCCAAAGTAAATCAATGTTTTGAAGAAATACCTGCAGTCACAAGTTTAATGCAGTGTTATTCACAATAACCAAGATATGGAGTCAACCTAAATGTCCATCAGTGAATTCTGGAATAAACAATATTTGGTTTATACACATAATGGAATAATATTTGGTCATAAAAGGATAAAATGTTGTCATTTGAAAAAGCACAAATGAAGCTGGACAATGTAATGTTAAGTGAAATAAGATAGACACTGAATGACAAATACCATCTAATCTAATTCATATGTGAAATTTGAAAAAACTAGTTGCATAAAAGTCCAGAGTAGAACACTGGTTACCAGACACCTATGAGAATAAAGGAAGAAAAGAAGAGAAACTGGTCAGCAGTGCAATGTTAAAGTTGAACAGAAGACACAAGTTTAGTGCTGTATTTCATAGTTAGGCATCTCTAGTTGACAGTAATCCACCATATAACCCAAGGTAGCCAGAAGGGAGACTTTTAAGTATGCATTCTTGCTACATATGGCAATGTGCACCTGTAATTCCAGCATTCAAGAGGCTGAGGCAGGAGGATCACTGCTGAGTTCGTGGCCAGTCTGGGCTACATAGTGAACTCCAAGCCAGCCTGAATTACCCAACTATACCTTGTCTCAATAAACAAATAAACAAGCATTCTTATCACAAATAAATGTAAAGATTCAAGATGATAGACATGCTGAGTATCCTGATTTAATTAATACATATTTTAAAACATTACATTGAACCACCAAAATATGTATCATTATCATGTATCAGTCTAAACTAAAATCTAAAAAGAGCTAATGACTGTAACTGCAACTATAGTCAATATACACTGAGTAGTGATACAATAGCTTTAAAGAGGGGTACGGGTAGGGGTAGGGTTAGAAGTCTTTTACTAGTTGATTTCTCCTATTATCCACCAATATTTTGAGGATATTGCTTCCATTATACAGGCAAGAAAGCTTAAATATCAGAAAAATTAAAAAACTGAGCCAATTTCACATAACAGTTCAATGGTATTATTAGGAGCTCAAGTTCTTATTTACTGGGATAAACTGTATGTGGTACAGCGAACCAGACTAGTTAACATGTGCTGTCTCAATGAGAGCAGTGACTTACCATGGTCATCCCACAGGTGAATGGCAGCAGTGGGGTTTAAGGCCCAGTCTGTTTGATTCGTGTTGGATCCCTCGCACCCTTCCTTCTACTTTTTCTCCCTGACCGTAAATAGCGGATGTAAATGTTCTTTTTAATTTAATCCAGTTGCTAAGAGAGGATTGTTTCTGCTTGGGGAAGTCTCAGTTGCATGGAGATTCTGCTGGAACTGAAGGTGGCCATAGATTATGGGCAATGACTGGAAATTTCTGGCTCCCCACTGCTCACTGAATATCCCTGTAAACCTCTTATCTTGATGTTTTTGGTCTTGAAGGGGAATGTGTGTTTAGGCCTAATAAACTCTGTATATTAAACAGATAAATATGGATTTATGCAGATATGAGCAGCGATCCATCCCAAACTTTCAAGGTAATAGAGAAGACAGATATAAATGGAAGAACAGACTTTGCTCTGCTTCTACTTACTTATTGGTCATCTGTAGGCCCAAGTGAAGAGTCACTGGGTTTTGTCATTGCTTTGTTTCATTTTGGCAAAAAGCAGCTTTCAAGATCCTGACTGCCTCAGAAGAAAACGCAAATTATGATTTTAATCAGCAACAGGTTAAGGGCCCCAGCATTATTTTGTCCTCTGTGTCTGTGGTGGTTTGCATGTTTCACCAAGATGGCTCCTGGTTCCGCCACCGTGAGATATGACAAGCACTGCAGTAATTTTTCTCTAAACCAATATTTTCATACAGTAAGAACCATTTTCAGACTGAATTCCCACACTGGCATTTAACTTGCTACATCCATGGATGAGTTTCTCCTGTGGCTGGTGCAACCCTCTCTGATCTTATTTTATACTTGTGGAGTCAGTGCCCTTCCCTCTGGGAGTGGTGTTGGCATTGCAGAGTATTTTGTACTTTTCCCTGATGTGTTTTTCTGTTTCTCCGTGTTTTTTAGCTTTTCCATCATTGCTTTCTTGATTCACAGAACTCTGCCTCTCTTTCTGTCCTTTGACTACAGTTTTTTTCTAACTCTTAACTGTTAAACCTCACACAGTCAAGCAGATGTATCTATTCATCTACTATCCTACCTAGGACCTCCTATGTCTTTCAAATACATACATTATCTGGCAGTAAAGTATTCAATTTGCATTGCAAAATACTCAAACATTGTCTAGCACTTCTCTCCTAAATCATTTCCTTGTCTTCTGACTAGCTCTGTATTTCCTCTGATTATGAGTTCACCTTAAAGTACCAGCCAACTCTCACTTGAACTCCTCTCTCACTTGAGACCTTCTGCACTCAGCTTTCCTGCTGTCTGCTGTTGACATGAGAAAAGTTACTTAACAAGTCGGAATTTAGGCTCCTTCCTTTGTAAAACAGAATCTACCAAGATTAAATAAGAACATTTATGCAAAATACTTAGAAAAATGCTCTGCATTTAATATGAACTCAGTTAAACTATACTCCCTATTTTTAACCTTCCAATTTGCGCATCCTCAAAAATTTATGAGGAAACATTTGTTCTAAAGACAAATCAGCATTCAAAATCAATAGAGGAAAATATTGAGAAATGCCCAAATACAAGTTAATCAATGTCAGATTGCAACACATCATTCTTTTATTTCCTTTCTAATTTTTTAAATTAAAATGGACTCCCAGGTCTGATCTAATAGTCACACTTGCAGAACTTATCTTTCCATGCTCACAATAGCCCCTGGGTTCAGGAGGCCCAGAAATAAGTAAAAGAGTCCTCTGCCTGCTCAAAATGAAACAAGCCTGTTGTAGCTTCCACTGTGGGAGCTGCCGACTATGCTGATGCTCCCTGTAAGAATTGGAAAACATTAAGCCCCCTAAATTCAAAGACCTTCTCCAAAAATGGGCATCTGAGATGAACACACAGTTCTCAGACGAAGATATACAAGTGGCAAATAAATACATGAAGAAATGTTCACCATCACTGGTCATTCGAGAAATGCAAATTAAAACAAGATTGAGATTTCATCTCACTCTGGAAAGAATAGCCACCATAAAGAAATCAATTGATAACAAATGTTGGCGAGGCTGTGGGGGAAAAAGGAACACTGCTGCACTGTTGGTAGGAGTGTAGACTGGTGCAACCAGTATGGAAATCAGTATGGAGAATTCTCAGAAGACTAGGACTGGGAGCTCCATTCAACCCAGCTATTCCCCTTCTGGGTATTTTCCCAGAAAAACTGAAAAGGTCATATCACAGTGATATATGTGCACCTATGTTCATAGCAGCACAATTTGTAATAGCTAAATCTTGGAAACAACCAAGATGCCCATCAATCACAGAGTGGATGAAAAAGATGTGGTATTTTTATACAATGGAGTATTACTCAGCTATGAAGAAGGATGATCTTGAGGCTTTCATAGGTAAATGGAGACAACTTGAAACTATCCTCATTAGTGAAATAAATAAGAACTGTATTTATCAACATTGCATTGTGTCACTAGTGTAAAAAGTAATAAGAAATGTAGGAGTAATAAAACCCAAAATGTGTAATCGTTACTGTAAAAAAGAGAGGAAAAGAGGGTGCTCTAAAGGATATAATTGCATGTATGTTTAAGTGTGTAAGATTAATGACCATATTACTGTTTTTGTTATATCATGGAACAGAACTGTTAACAGTGTCATTGCTTGAATTGTACTTTGGGTATTTTAACTTTGTAACTTGAACAACTATTTCCAAGATGGCAGTATGTAAGTTACCAAGTATTGATTTCTTAGTATTTTTTGTTCTTTTCTTTTTTTTCCTTGGAATTTTGTATTGTTGCTACCCTTTTTTCTATTTTGTTTGTTTTGTTTTGTTTTCTTTTTTTTTTTTTTTTTTTTTTTTTTTTTTTTTTTTTTTTTTTTTTTTTTTTTTTTTTTTGGTACCGGGGATCGAACTCGTGACCTCGTGCTTGCCAGGCAGGCGCGTAAGCCACTGAGCTAAATCCCTGGCCCTTTTCTTTCCCTTTTAAATAATTTTTTTTAAAAAAACTGCCACAGAGACAACACAGGGCACATCCCTATTATACTAGGAAGCACTCACTGTCAGTGTGAGAGTGAGAAGACCCTCCAACGCCCATCTCCTAGGGAGCTGCCTCTCTCCCCACCTCAACCCTAGGCCTTAGTCCCATGAGTTGCTTGTAACTGAACAGCAGTGGCTCTTTCTGCAGTGACAAGACATAACTCCTCCATCACGTGTGGCACTGACCCTGTGAGTCCTTCTAGCTCTGAGTTTTCCAGCATAAAGCAACCCTGCCACCCAGGAGGAGGGATGGGAAGTGCCTAACCTCATGGAGAACTTTTCTGATACTAGGGGTTCATACAGCAGCTGGAGAAGGGAGAAAGGAACCTTTTTACTCCAAACAGATTTATGGAAGCTTCTAACAGCACAATAACAGCTTTCTTCCTCTCAGTGATTATAAAGCCGGACCAAAAAGGTGGGCAATTGGAATGCACTTGTGTGATGTGAAGTCAGATTCAACAAGTGTGCACGCAACTACAAGATGCCAGGATGGGTGCTAAGAGAGGAAACTACAAGGGACACAGCTCTGCCTTTGGGAAATTCAGAATTTAAAAGGATGATGTAAATACAGAAAGGAGAACAAAATTCAGTGTTATCCATGATCTCCAGGTTACTTAAGTGAAGACAGATTTCCTTATGCAGCCTGGGGAATCCATTCTAACAGATTAATGTAGGAGCTTTCCAAATACTGACATCTGAAGACCACCTTGCTGAATGCTTTTGTTCAGTAGGTCTGGTCTGAATAGGCCATGGCCATTGTCGTTTTGAACTCTCCAGCTGATTCTCAAGTGCAGTCAAAGTAATTAATTTGCTGAGCATATTAGTTACTTGTCCATCACTGGAACAAAATAACTAACAGCCACAAGTTAATGGAGTTTATTTTGGCTCATAGTTTTTCCGAGGCAGAAATGGCATGGTGGAAGTGCCTGGTGGAAGAAAGTGGCTGACCATGCAGCAGCTGGAAGTGAAGAGAGCAGAAAGAGCCAACCAGAGAGGGACACCTTCCAGAGACATGTCCCCGTGAACCCGCTTCCACCACCTAAGCACTGCCTCTCAACAGCATACTCAGCTGTGAACCCATCTGTGGGTTCATGCATTGATGAGTGTAGATACCTGTGATTCAATTACTCTCCAAAAACCCCATCTCTCAACACAAGGGACTTTGGGAAAGCATTTTAGATGTAAGCCATAAGAGTAAGGATCTGCTTTGTCTCTTTTTTTATAGACCACAAATAAATTCATCCATGAGTCCTGATGCTATTCCTTTGAAATATATTCAAGGTTCAGTCCCTTTTCACCACCTGAACAATCATCTCCTTGATCCTTTGGGAAAGGTCTCTAGCTTATCCCTCAGGTTCCATCCTTCTACTGTACGGTCTGTTCTCGTGGCGTCAGCTAACGTGATTCTGAAATGTAAGTGATAGGTCGCCCTTCCTCAGGTTCAGGTCAAAACCCTGAGGTTCCTCTCATTTCAGCGAAAGAAAAGCCAGTGTTTTTCTCATGGTTCCCAAGATTCTTCCTTTATGACCTTTCAGAGCTCACCTCAGGACTTCTTCACTTTTTCCAGATCTTTCTTTGAATGTTGTACCAGAAAAAGACTTTTCTGAATTTACATCCCTTCTTCACTACAACCTTCATTATGCTGCTGTATTTTCTTCATAGCATTCTTCACACACACATTTCGCCACCACTGTGTATTAGCTACTCCTTGGTTCACTTATTGACTGCCCATCTCCCACCTCTGGAATAAGAGTAGGACTTTAGCTGCTTTGCAATGCTACCGGAACCTGCTCCATAAATAATTGTGAATAAATATTATAATTAACAGATGAGAGAGATTAAGAAAGATTCTCATACATAGTCTAAAAATAGACACAAGATTAGAAAAAGTACTGATCAACAAATATGCCTTTTGGGACACTGTAAGCAATACTATGATACCCTTAACATGTCACGTCTGGTAGTGACATTTAGCTTACACATAGAGGTAGCTTACACATAGAGGGAGATAGTAAGGATCTAGGTAGACTTGGAGGTTGAAGATATTGCAAAATACAACTGAACTGAGACAGTCAAAGCAATACACAGTTATTCCTTCTTGGAAGCACAGATCTGCAATTGCCGTGGTAAAATAGTGCTTACTTCATCACATTTTTTTAAATGGCAATAATAATTGAATATTTAATGTATTCTTAGATGTTCATTTGATAACAAATAGAAAAAATTTATTTGTAATTTTATTTATGAGATCAATTCCTGAACAAGAATCAAGGGTTTATATGCAAATAAGTTGACACTGGACTTTTTTCTCCTTCATTGGTAGTAGGTGTCAATTTTTGTTCCCTGTCTCTCAATCTGGAACATTCTGCTGTACTTCTCAGATTCTCCCTCACTTCTTGGAGTCTCCAGTTGCTCCTAGGTAGAAAGAGGCCACGGTGTAAGGCTCACCAGCCTGAGTGTCCTTCTGTAACTCCACACCTTGCTCACTTGAGTAATATTTCAAAACACACATGTCACATTCATGAATGTATACATACATGAAAACACATCTATGTATATTTTCTTATATATATTTTACCAGAAATACTCTATCTTTATTCACATATTATAGTTTTGCCTCTTTTTTTTTTGCTGTCACTCATCTGTCATTATTACTGGTAAAGCTATTCTTTGGTATTTTACCTTATTACTCCTGTAAGATCATTATTCTATCATCTTATAAATGATGATTGGCAGGACATAGGAAAGCAATTCATTAATGTGTTCATTCATCAAGCACTTAGTATTTATTAAGTGCCCAGATTTTTAAAAAAATTTTATTTTAAAAAGAATAAAACAAAAGATGACAGAACAAAGCAGATCAGAACAGAACAACATAAGAAACACAGCACTTTACAACAAGACAACCGGATATTAACAGTAGCTACCATAATGCCTCTTTCTTTGTAATAGTGGAGCATGGTTTTAAATACAATAATATCAAGCATAACAAAATAGTATAAAACCATTCAAGAGAATGAAAGAATTACAGGGTATTCTGAAATGAATAACAGAAAATGATCAATGGCTATCATAATATCTCATTTTCCATAGAAAAATTTGTTTGTACTATCACATATATTAAAATCCAAACCAGATACAACATTATAGAACCAATGGTAATAGAAGAATAAAAGCATGGTAGGACTTCAAAGCAAGATGATATTAAATCATGAATGGCTGCCATAATGTTTTGTTTTCTTCAAAACATCTGTTCATACCATCACACATAATAAAGTCAAACAAAACAGAATAAATACATTCCAACTGATGAATGAAAACATTAAAAGGCTTCAAAGCTATGTAATGGGGAATCATGATGACCATAAATTCTCATGTACTCTTACCATTTATCACAGTAGGGAGACTATAAGGTATTTATACATGTGACTTTGGTTTATTTCGCTTATGAGTATGGTCTCAAGTTGCATCCATTTATTTATAAATATCTCAATGTGATCATTCTTTATAGGTGAGTAGTACTCAATTGTATAAAAATACCACATCTTTTTTGTCCATTCCTCAGTTGATGGGCACTTAGGTTGTTTCCAAGATCTGACTATTACAAATTGTGCTGCTATAAACATGGGTGCACATATATCACTGTGGTATGGTGTTTTCAGTTCTTCTGCAAATATGCCTAGAAGTGGAATAGCTGGGTCAAATTGGACTTCCAATCCCAGCTTTTTGAAGAATCTCCAGACTGACCTCCACAGTGGTTGCACCAGTCTACACTCCCACCAACAGTGCAGAAGAGTTACTTTTTCCCCACAGCCTCTCCAGCATTTGTTGTTGGTACATTTTTTTTTATGCTGGCCAATCTTTCTGGAGTGAGATGGAATCTCAGTGTGGTTTTAATTAGCATTTCTCTAATGACTAATGATGATGAACATTTTTTCATGTATTTATTTGCCATTTGTATTTCTTCATCTGAGAACTGTATACTCATCTCAGATGCCCATTTTTGGACTGGATCTTTGAATGTTGAGGGTATGACTTTTTTTAATTGTTTATAAGTTCTAGACAGAAGTCCTTTGTCTGAGGCACAGTTCACTAAGATGTTTTTCCCAGTTTGTGGGTTTTCTTTTAACTTTGCTGGAGATCTCTTTCAACATGCAGAAATTCTTTAATAAAATGTGATCCCAGTTATTGATTCTGGGAAGTATTTCCCATGCTGTTTGATTCTTGTTCATGAATTCTCTACCTACCCTTATGTCTTCAAGATACTTACCAACTTTGTCTTCCAACAGATTTAGTTTTTCTGTTTTAATATTTAGATCTTTGATCCATTTAGATTTTAGTTCAGTATATGGTGATAGGCATGGGTCTAGTTTTAGTTTTTGGAATATGGATAGCCAATTTTTCAAGCATCATTTATTAAAGAGACTATTATTCTTCCAGATAACATGTTTGGAACTTTATCAAGGATAGGGTGATTGAGTGCATTTGTGGTTGTGGTTGTATCTTCCAGTCCATTCCATTGACCTTCAGGTCTGTTTTTATTCAAATACCATGTTGATTTTATTACAGTAGCTTTGTAGTATAATTTCAAGTCAGGGATTTTGATGCCTCCTGCCTTGCTTTTGCTGCTTGGAATTGCCTTTCCTATTCTAGGTCTCTTCTGGTTCCAGATGCATTTTAGCAGTGATTTCTCTAGATATATGAGGTATGCTAGTGGTATTTTTATTGGGATTTCATTGAATCTGTATAACAATTTTGGGAGAATGGCCATTTTCACAATATTTATTCTTCCTATCCATGAACAAAGGATGTCTTTCCATTTTCTGAGGTCCTCTTTGATTTCTTTTTTCAGGGTATTATAAATTTCCCTGTATAGCTATTTTACTTCTTTCATGAGATTAATTCTTAAGTATTTCATTTTTTTGGATGCTAGTGTGAAGGGTGTGGCTTCCCTTATTTCTCTCTCAGTGATTTTGTTGTTAGTGTATAGGAATGCTATTGATTTTTGAGTATGGACTTTGTATCCAGCTACAATTCTGAATTTATTTATTATATCTAGGAGTCTTTCAATGGAATTTTGGGGGTCTTCTATGTAAAGCATCATGTCATCTGCAAATAATGATAATTTAACTTCCTCTTTTCCTATCTTTACTCCTTTTATTTCTCTCCCTCTTGCCTAATTGCTCTGGCTAGTATTTCCAGTGCTATGTTGAATAGGAGTAGTGATAATGGACATCCTTGTCTTGTGCCTGATTTTAAGATAAAGGCTTTCAGTTTTTGGCCATTTAATATGATGCTGGCTATTGGTTTCTCATAGATGGCCTTTATCATATTGAGGAAAGGCCATTTATTCCAATTCTCTGTAAGGTTCTTATCATGACAGAGTGTTGGACCTTATCAAAAGCTTTTTCTGCATCTATAGAGATGATCATGTGGTTCTTGCTTTTGGCTCTATTGATATAGTGGATTACATTTATTGACTTACATATGTTGAACCATCCCTGCATTCCTGGGGTGAATCCCACTTGGTCGAACTGTATAAACTTCTTTATGGTTTGCTGCATCCTGTTTGCCAATATTTTATTGAGAATTTTTGCATCTATGTTCATTAGGGAGATTGGACTATAGTTCTCTTTTTTTAGTTGGGTCTTTCTCAGGTTTTGGTACTAGAGTCATATATGCTTCCAGGAATGACTTAGGAAGAATTGCTTCCCTTTCAATTTCATTGAAGAGTTTGAGGAGTGTCAGAATTAAGTCTTCTTCATATTTCTTGTAGAATTCTGCAGTGAATCCCTCCGGGTCTGGGCTCTTCTTTGTTGGCAAGAAATTAATTACATTTTCAATTTCATTAATAGAAATTGGGGTATTCAGCAGTTTTACATCTTCCTGACTCAGCTTTGGTAGTTCATAGGAATCTGTCCATTTCTTCTGTGTTATCGAACCTATGAGAGTAGAGGTCTTTGAAATAGGTGTTGATTACCTTCTGTATTTCCACAGAGTCTGTAGTAATGTCACGTTTTTCATTCCTTATTGCATGAATTTGCATTTTTTCTTTCCTTTTTTTAAATAAGGTTGGCTAGGGGCTTATGAATTTTATTTATTATTTCAAAGAATCAACTCTTTAATTCATTGATTCTTTGTATTGTTTTCTTAGTCTCTATTGCATTAATTTCTGCTCTGATCTTTATAATTTCCTCCCTTCTTTTGGCTTTGGGCTTGGCTTGCTCTTCTTTTTCTAGATGTTTGAGGTATAGCATCAGGTTGTTTATTTGTGTTCATTCTGTTTTCCTGATGTGGGAACTAAGTGCAATAAATTTTCCTCTGAGGACTGCTTTCATTGCATCCCACAAATTTCAGTAAGTTGTATTTGTATTTTCATTTGCTTATAGATATTGTTTACTTTCTTCTTTAATTTCCTCTGTGACCCACTGATTGCTCAAGAGTGTATTATTCAGTTTCCATGTGTTTGTGGGGTGTTTGCAGTTGCTTTTATCATTAATTTCTAGTTTCATGGCACTATGATCCAATAGCATGCATGGGATAATTTCAATTCTTTTACATTTACTTAAATATATTGTATGGGCTAGTATATGGTCTATTTTAGAGACTGTCCCATGTGCTGCTGAGAAGAATGTATATTCTGATGTTATTGGATGGAAAACTCTGTATATGTCTATCAAGTCCATTTGTTTACAGGTATGATTCAGTTCTGTTATTTCTTTGCTAGTTTTCTGTCTAGTTGATCTGTCTCATTGTGTTAATGGCATGTTAAGGTCTCCTGTTATAATTGTGTTATTGCTTATTTGATTTTTCATTTCTGTTAGTATTTGCTTTATATAGCTGGGTGCTCTGGAATTTGGTGCATATATATCTAAGACTGTTATCTCTTCCTCTTGAAATTTTCCGCTAACTAGTATGTAGTGGCCTTCTTTATCTCTTCGGATCATTCCTGGTTTGAAGTTCACACTGTCTGCAAACAGAATATCTACCCCTGCTTTTTTTTGGGGGGGGGGGGGTCCTGTTGCCTGAAGTATTGTTTTCCATCCTTTGACTTTCAGTCTATGAGTTTCCCTTTGGGTTAGATACATTTCTTGTAGACAGCATATGGTTGGATGGTGTTTCTTGATCCATTCTGCCAGTCTGTTTCTTTTGATTGGTGAGTTAAGCTCATTTACATTAATGGTTATAACTGTTATATATTGGCTTATTGTTGACATGTTGTCTTTCTGTGGTTGTATCTGTACCTTTCCTTTCTGTTTAATTGTCTGCCTTGCTTAGTGATTTTTTCCTATGTCTATCTAGAATGTCTTTCAGTATTCTTTATAGGGTTGGTTTGGTGATCATGAAGTTCTTTAGCTGTTCTTTGTATCTTATTTGGAAGTATCTTATTTCTCCATCCATGTTGAAGGACTGCTTTGCAGGGTATGTCAGTCTGGATTGGAAGTTGTTTTCCTTTAAGATCTGAAATACTTCACTCCATGCTTCACTTCTTGCCTTCATTGTTTGTGTTGAGAAGTCTGCTGTGATTCTGATAGGTTTTCCTTTATAGATGATCTGTCTTCTCTCTAACAGTTTTCAGTATTCTGTTCTTATGTATTCTCTTATGTATTCTTATGTATTCTTATGTATTCTCTCTTATGAATTCTCTTCAGTATTCTCTACTATTCTTATGTTGGATTTCTAGGATATTGATTATTATATGTCTGGATGTAGTTTTATTTTGGTTATGGCTATTTGGAGTTCTATATGCTTCACTAATCCATATGTCAGTTTCCATTCTCATGTTTGGGAAATTTTCATCTATTATTTCTGCAAAGAGCCTCTTGATATCCTTTGGGCTGTCCCCTTCTTTTTCATTTATCCCTATTAATCTTATGTTGTTTTTCTTTGCATCATCTTGCAGGTGTTGAATTGTTATTTCCTGATTCCTTGTTATTTTTAAAAGACTTTTCCTTTCCTGTTCACTAGCTGCAATCTTATCTTCGAGGTCTGAAATTCTGTCTTCACTTTCATTGAGGCAGTTTTGGCAATTTTCAATAAATTTTTGATTTCCTGTATATCTCTTTGAGTCTCCTTCATGCATTCTGTTTTTTTCTAATAGTGTTCATTCAAGGATTCTATCTGTTTGCTTTGTTCTTCTAATTTTTTAGCTGTGTCTTCATTAGATGTGTTCACTATTTCTTTCACTACTTTTATCATTTCTTCTTTTACCTGGGAAATTATTTCTGATGTGAGTTTCTCCATAGCTTCCCCGAGTTGCTTCTTTATTTCAGTTGATATCATTGCAGTCATTTCAGGTGTATGACTTCTGTTTTCTTCTATGTACATGGCTCCTAGGCTTTCTTGGGATGAGCTGGATATTTGAGATTGCCTTTTGGTCTTTTGCTTTGTCATTTTCCTATATTTCCTTGCTTTGAGCGGTGTTCCAAAGCTTCCCTTGGGTGTGTTGGGAATCACCTCATGCACCCTCAGCTCCTGGGACTGAATGAATGTCACTGAGCTTGGCCCAGTCAGTCCTGCAGGACCTCCCAAGCCCAGTCCAGTGTTTCAGGGAGTTGGGCAGAAACTCAACCGCTGGGAGCCCTGGTCTCAAACTCTCTGTGGGCCAGCACCAGAGGGCTGAAAGTTCCCCTGCATGGTCCTGGCCTCCTGGACTGATAGAAGGCTGCTGGGCATGGTGCACTGAGGCCCACAAAACCTCCGGGGCCCAGTCCAGTGTCCTAGGGAGCTGGATGGGAACTCACCCGCTGGGAGCACTGATCTCAAACTCTCCCTGGGCCAGCACCAAAGGGCTGAATGTCCCACTGCACAGTCCAGCCTCTCAGAGGAAAAGAAGGCCACAAGTGCCCAGATATTTATAAGCACAATGTTGAGCACTTATTATCTACTATGCAAGATACTAGGTTTTTGCATAAGAGGCTAAGAGAAACACCATTTCTGTGTAGCCAGGCCTAAAGATCATGAATGGCTGACACACGTCAACCAAGCAATCAAGCAGACAAATGTATAATCACAACTTGTGATAAATTTACAAGGTGCAAATATAAAAGACTGTAGGGAAATCTCACTTTGGTAGAATGATCAGAAGGCATCTATGCAAAAGTCAAGAACAGAATAGTCAGAGGAATTAAAAAACTGAGACATATGGCACATAATGAGGGAATAGCATTTGAGTGACTCAGAGATGGGAAAGACCTGATAGAGGAACAGAGAGTCAATAAGATTAGTTGAAACTAAATGTGGCGGATGGGGCACAAAATGAGCTTGAAGAGAAGTAAGCAGGCTTTACTGTCAGGACTTGATTGGTATTGTACTTTAATTTAGTAATAAATTTACTTATTTATCCAATTAAATCTTAGATATTTTAGTAAATGTACATATAAAGTACAACAGTCAGTTGTTATACACCAAGACTTGTTTCTGTTCCCAGAATGATTCAGTATATTACCGAATCTGTGCATTGGTCCTTCTCCACTCCATTTGCATACTCTCGAAGTGTAGATTTATAACTGAACCAATCCTCTTTATAACCATTTAAATTACTTCCAATAATGTAAGTACACAATGATATCCTTTGATGTTTGCACATGAGTGGATATATTAACAGAAATGGAGATATTGGGCTAATGAAAAGATATACCATCCATTTTTACAGATATTGCCAAATTTATATGTTCTCCAACTAGGTATACAAGTGACTACTTTCCCTGCAACCTAGCCAAAATATGATGTTAATACATGCTTCATCATTGATGATTAGTTGAGTAAAAAGTGACCTTATATGCTATCCTACATATCCATAAATATAAATATATTGGTTAGTTTTGCTTGTTTTTAAACATCACAAAACTAGAATCATCCATTTTTACTCAGCATTAGTTTTTATATACCTACTCATTTTGACGCATGCACTGATGCCTAATTTATTTTCACTCCTGGGGTATGATGTGTCTTAATGCATCACAAAATATTCATCCATTCCAATATTGATGGACTTTCAGATTACTTCTGCTCTAAGTCCAAATGGGAAGTGGTCCCCTGAACATCTTGGTCGTGTTTCCTGAGGCACATGGTTACAGATGGCTCTGGGTGTGGAGTGGGAAGGTGCTACTGGAGGAGGACACAAACTAAAATTCTTGTGTGTGAAGCCAGTACAGAATGTATTCATTCATGTTCCCACCAGTACCTTTGCTAACTTGGCAGTGTTCCACTTCCACTGTGTCTTTTTATGGCCAACCTGGTAAGTGCAACATTGTCTTCCATTGTGAATATTAACCTACCATTTCTAGTTTTACTAATAATGTTACCCTTATTTTCATGAGTATTTTTTTCATCATTGAAGTATGCAAGTCTTTCACCCTTGTTTTATGTAGCACTCACTAACTTTTCCTTGTATATTTATTGTGAACAGAAAATTTGCCAGTTATAAGTGTCAAAAATAACTTTTCTGAAAAGTAACTGATAACTTTATTGGTGAATAGATTTTTTTTCCATTTTATTCATGATGTCTTTTAGTGGAATAGTAATTCTTACTTTTAACTTAATAAATATATTACTCAATGCTTTTAATTTGCTTCTACTCTGTTTTAGTTTAATAACATATTAAGATAATAAAAATATTGCCCTAAATTTCTCCTAAAAGTTTATATTTTTGTCTTTTATATTTAGGACTTTAAATTTCCAGGAGTATATTTCTGTTTATGGAATTAAGCAAGAATCTACTTTTATTTTACTTTGCTAAGTAGTAAAATAAGTTACTTTGCTAACAAATTTTTGTAATACCCTTTGTTGAAAGTCATCTTTATCTCCTTAAGCTTGTAGGTCTCACCTGTAAAGTTTGGATACTGCATTTCTGAGCTGTCTATTTGCGTCCACAGCTGAGCTTGTACAGTGTATTATACTCATATCTTGCTACCCTAATTGCTATAGTGTTCCAGTAAATCCATCTCTGCCTCTCCATGTGTCCCTATTTTTTTCTCCTTGAGGAATAGCTTGGGTAATTTTGTCTTTTTGCTCTTCAATATGAATTTTAAAACCATTTTTAATTCTACTGAGAAGAAAATATCTACTGAAATTTGAGATTTTACTACTACTGTTTCCTATCCATAAAATGACATATAATGCCTCTTTTGTTTAGGTTTCCTTTGGTGGCTTAATTAAATTTCATAATTTTCTCAATAAAAACTTTGCATAGATAAACTTTGTATTTTCATAGATAAATTTCTAGATATCTCATGGTTTGATAATACAGTGGGATTCATGCATACACATATAAATGAAAGTTCATTTTCTACTTGTGGGCCCATAGGGGTATGGGAATGCAATTAACATTGTATTTTTATTCAGCATCTTTACTAAACTCTTACTCATTCTAACAATTTTTCCTTAGAGACTTTGTAATTTTCCACATGGATAATCATTTCATCTGCAAATAATGACAATGTAATTATTTCATTCTAAATGTTACCACATTTATTTTTGTGGGTTTCATCCTATGAGTTGAAAGTGACACTGAATACATTTTCTGATAACTAGTCTTTAAGCAAATACTCTCAATCTTTTACCAATGACTAGTATATTTGTTTTAAGTGTTTCTGGTTTTGTTTCAGTAATTAGGAAACATGACTTCTACTTTTTACTTTTTTAAAGTAAAAGGTAGTGAATTCTATCAATACTTTTTCCCTTATATAGTCAGATGTTTGTATTTTTTAAACAATAAATATGGTGAACTATATTGGTTGATTTGACAATATCAAACTACCTCAAATTCCTGGAAAAATTCAATATGATCCAGTTGAATTATTTTGTATGTATTGATGTACTTAATTTGCTATTATTATACATAATAATGTCCCTCCATGATAATGAGTGAGATGTATCTTTTACTTACTTTTTTAAAAATTTTATTTAAAGGGAAAAAACAAAACAAAATAAAGGGTAGCAACAATACAGAATTCCAATAAAAAAAAGGAAAAGAACCACAACAAAAAAAAAACCTAAGAAATTATTACTTGACAAATTACATACTGACTTCTTGGAAATAGTTGTTCAAATTACAAAGTTAAAACATGTAAAGTAGACATTCAAACAGTGAGACTGTTAACAGTTCTGCTCCACGATCTGACAAAAACAGCAATATGGTCATCCATCTTACCCCCTCAAATATACATGCAATTATATCAAAAGGGTAAAATTAAACACAACAAAACAGAGCAAAGTGGATCACAAGAAAGCAATGCAAGAGACAAAAATTTCAAAACTAGACAGTTGGAGATATTCACTCTCTATCATATTGACTCTTGTTTTCTTCCAAATAGCTGTTCATATTGTCACATACAGGGAATTCACATGAAACAACCTAGTATGGAATTGATCTGAGCAGGACAGGAGGGAATTTCAGGTCTTCAAGACCAGACAATAAGGAAGCCAAGAATGGCTGTCATAGTGTCGCTCATTCTCCTCAAAACAGCTGTCCATACCTTAATGTGTGTTGAACTTAAACAAGGCAAAGCAAGCTAAGATCACTTTGAACAAAAAGTGATAGTTTTGCTGGACTTCACATCATGACATTATGGAGTCAGCACTGGGTATTGTAGTGTCTCTTTTTCTTCAAAGTAGTTGTTCATTTCAACATGTGTTATATAGTTGG
>PVJX010002601.1:0-47216 GCA_004027295.1 Dolichotis patagonum | reverse complement strand
ATCTGTACAAGTATATCTATCATTTCTGTATTAGCAGGAAAAACAAAACAATGCAAGATAAAACAAAACAATTCCTCGGAAAGCATGAGGCAAAAAAGTCACATAAAACCACAATACAAGGTGATCTACAATGGTTACCATGATATCTAAGCAGTATATAACAACATTAATAAGAACAAAGCATTGGAGACATTATAAGACTTCAAAAGCAAGTAATAATCAAACCAGAGTGGGTATCTTAGTGAATCTTGTCATCTTCAGTGTAGTTGCCCATAATTTTAGGCTTGATGCTATCAATCATAACAGATTTAAATAAAATCAGTCAAAACAAAGTAGCAATCTAACAACCCAGATTCAGATAAGATCAGTCATAATAAGATAGTATAAGTTATAAAGGGCTTCAGATTAGGTTGATAGGAAAATTAGGGATGATTACCATACTATGTCCTCTTATTTTGGGGATAGCTGACCATGTCCTCAAGTCTAGCATAAGTAGGCAAACTGGAACAGCACGTAATCCATCCAAGCAGAGTGGTGAGAATAATGTAAATTTTAAATCTTGTTACCCAATTAACAATATCCTCTGCCTCCCTTTTTTAGACAATTCCTCCCCTTTCACTCCCATGGGGTATACTGCTTGTTTTGGGTCCCACTGCCTCCCTATATAGAGCATCTCAATTGACCCTATCTCCTGACCTACTCTGCCTGTGTTTGTCTCTGTTAATATTTCAAGGCCATCTATACTAGAGATTACAGCCAATCTTCTCTGCCTTATTTCTGATATTCTGTTTTTCTGCCATTGATAGTCTATTTTTCTGTTCCACTTCACTGTCTGCCTCGTTCACTGAGGCCTCTCTGCCACTGTTCCTGAAATGCTCATATTCTTGTTCTCTCTCTCTCTAAATGTCCTTCAGTACTTTTTGTAGGGTTGGATTGGTGGTCACAAATTCTCCAAGTTCCTTTTTATCATGGAAGCATCTTGTTTCTCCATTAATTTCTAGAGAGAGTTTTGCAGGATACATCAAACTGGGCTAGAGATTGTTCTCCTTCAGTGCTTGAATTACTTCACTCCAAGCTCTTCTTGACCTGATGGTCTGTGTCAAGAAGTCTGCCAGGATTTTGATGGGTTTTCCTTTATAGGTGATCTGTTTCTTTTCTCTGATGGCTTTTAATATTCTGTTCTTATATTGAATTTCTGGGATTTTGATTATTATGTGTCTGGGTATAGCTCTGTTTTGGTTGTAGGTGGCTGGAGTTCTGTATGTTTCATACCTCTGCATATCATTTCTTTTTTTTATGCTTGGGAAATTTTCCTTAATAATTTCTGTGAATAGACTTTGTAATTCCTCTGATTTGATTCCTGCTTCTTCATTCACATACTTTATTCTTAAGTTATAGATCCTCTTGTCATCTTCCAGTCTTTGTATCTTTACTACCTGCTCCCTTGTTATTTTCAAGATATCTTCCCTTTCATGACCCCACATTGCAAGCCTGTGTTCAATTTTTGACAGTCTATCTTTGGTTTCTTTCAAGCAGTTTTGCCAGCTTTCTATGGAGTCTTTAGTTTCCTGATAATCTCTTTGAATCTGCTTCATGAATTCTAGGTTTTTTCTGAATTCTTCATTAAATTTTTCTCTCCTTTTGTGTTCTTCCATTCTTCTGTCTGTGTCTTATTGAGAGGTGTCCAGCCCTTCTTTTGTTAATCTACTTATCTCTTGTTTAATTTGAATTAATATTTCAGTTTTGAGCCCACTTATGAGGTCCTGAAGATATCTCTTTATGTCCGCTAACTCTGTGTTTGATGTTGCATTTTTGCTGCCCTCAATCTCTTTTGTATTTACCTCTCCTGGATCAATGTTCTCAGGGTTGGGAGCTGGGGGTTTTTTCTTATTTCTCCCTTTCATCATGTTTTTGGTTCCTTCCATACAAGTGTACAGTGTAACTCCCAGCCCCTTTGCTTGTTGGTTAAGGCTCCTCTAGAGGGTGCAGGCTAGGAGCTTTAGCCCTCTTCAATAGGTTATCAGAGATTAGAGTTCACCCATGGGCAGTGTGTGCTGGCTCCTCTCCTCTGGGCCAGTCAACCTTTGCAGGCCTTCACTGCTTCAGTGTGTGCTGATCTCAGGGAAGTAATTTGTAGTGACTCACTGGGTCCCCGCCAGTGGTGCAGCCTAGTCCAAGTAGATTCCACCAATCTGCTCAGCGAGGGGAACAACCAACTGAAGCTACTTCCTTATGGAGTTAGGACTCTCCTGCCCAAATCCAACATGTCGTCCAGTTGGTTTCCCCGTTCCCATGGGAGGGTCTTATTCCCATCACTCACCGCGTGTTGATGCCGGTCCCCGAGAACCGCTGGGCTCCCGGACCTCTGACTTCAGCGCGGCTGCGGTGCGAATTCACTGTGCCTCTGGGTGGGTCGCGTGCGGGGCCGGTCCGGGCGAGCCACAGAAGGGCTGTTCAGCTCCGCGCTCTGGCAGCTCAAGCCAGTCACTTTGGCATGGATAGCTTGTTCAGGTCAGGCAGGAATTCAGGCGGCTCGAGGAGGGCGCCGTGCTCGCTGATCTTGTCTTCACTAATAGTAGCCCTAGGACCTCATATTCAAGCGGTTTTTTGCACTTTAGTTTCTTTGTGGGTTGTGAGAGTCCATCTCTCTTAGTTTGGGTCTCTCCAGGGTGTTTTATTCTGGCATTTGAGCTGTCTTTCTCAGAGAGGGTCCCTTTCCTGCTACCTACCGGTCTGCTCTTTTACTTACTTTTAAAAGCCAACTATATTAGTTTTACTAACAAGCGTATAGTACTAGACATATAAGTTGAGCTGGGAATGGTCTCTATTTTCTAGTGTCTGAGAGAGATAAAAGAGTTGCATGATTTGTTCCACAGTTCTTTATAGAGAATTCTGATGAAGCTGTTGGGGCTTGTTGCTTCTGTTGTAGAAGAGTTTTAATTCTTACACTTATATACCTTTCCTCCTATATACACTTATATACCTCTCCTCTTAAAGGGTCAGTTTTAATAAAAATGTATTTTCAGAAATATCTCAGTTCAGTTAATATCTTATTAACACCAAAATTGGTAGCACATTTTTATTATGTATTTTTTTTTCATTTCTTCATTTGCCCCTGTTTTATCTTAATTTAATCACTGGTGCCTTTTCTGCTTCTAAAGCTTCTAATAAATATTTGTTTTATTAGTCTTTTCAGAGAACAAACTATAAACTTATTGACTTCTATGTCAATAAGGTTTTTATTTTATTATTTTATGCTCCTATTTTATTATTTTTTTCCTGTTACATACTTTGCACTTATTGTGATTTTTGTTTTATTTTGGTTTCATTAAATCTTTCACCCAAGTGGCTAGCACATTAATTCTTACCTTTTATTTTTTCAAATGAAGCATTTAAAACTACAGTATCTCTGAAAGACTAATAAATTTTGTTCTATGTTATTTTCCTTATTATTTGGCTATACAAATTTTCCTTTATGATATGTCTTTAGATTCACCAGTTATTCACGAAGCTTTTTAAATGCTAAGTACATGGTAGTTCTCTAGCTACCTTTTTTTAGATTTTTATTTTAAAGAGAAAAAAAAGCACAGAAAAATTAGAAATCAATCAAGCAAACAAACAAACCAAAAAGTCAAACAAAGATAACAGCAACAATGACAAAATAGTGATACAGGATTTCAACAAAAAATGATGTAGTATTTCTATACAATGGAATACTACTTAGCTATAAAGAAGCATAAACTCAAGTCTTTTACAGGTAAATGGATGCAACTAGAGACCATATTCATAAGTGAAATAAATCAGCCTCACAAGAGTAAACACCATATTGTCCTGCTAACAGTAAGAACCTGAAAGTAAATAAGGTCCAAAAGTTACAATAGATATAGTGAAGAGGAAAGAAGCTGCTCAAAGGGAAGTCATTGCTTGATCAATTTTTCATGCCTATATCTGGTAACCTGAGCAATTACTCTGAAGATAATGATATGTAATATAACAGCCACCATTACATTTCTAGCTATTTCTATTTTTACAATGCTTTGTAACTTGATGACATTATAATCACTGAAAATGTTTACATGATATCAGTTCTTTCAAACTTACTGGGTTAGCTTCAGATCTTATTGATAGAATACTCTGTAATTTTCAATATGTGCTTCAGAATAACTTGCACAAGCTAGTTCTTCAATATTAGACTCCATTTTAAGGTTATTAGTTGGAGAATCTTAAATTGTCTTTATCTTTGATATTTTTGACTGTTCATTTGTTTGTTTTTTGGTACCGGGAATTGAACTCAGGACCTTGTGCTTGCCAGGCAGGTGTTTATGCTACTGAGCTATATCCCTGACCCTGATTTTTAATTTCTTGAATACTAGTGTTAAACAGGTCACAGTGATACAGCTAACTAAATATATTTACATATTCTGTATTGTATGTTTTTATGTTGGTAAATAGGTTCAAGTTCTGAACTTTCATTTTCCTGATAAATATTTTATTATTATATAGTGATCCTACATTTTATTTTCCTTTAACCTGGTATTTACACAACAAAACCAATTTTATTTTGTTTTGACTTTCACACTTCTGATAGCAGTGTATTTTAGTAATATCTCTTATAGATACATAGATTATTTGTTTATATGAAATCTGAAAATCATCATAACTAGAGCATAGGCCCCCTACATGTTACGATTTTTCTCTGATTTGTCAAACTTCTCTTTGACTATGATGCGCACAAGCATAGTATTCTTCCAATTTAGACTGTGTCGTTTCCTGAGTTCTTTAATCTGTGACTATCCCTCTGTAAGTCCTATAAACTGTTATTTCTTTAAATAAACTGTTCTTCCCTGTTCCTTTTCTTTTCATTCTGAAAATCCAACTATATATGTTAGATCCATTACTATTATTCCACAGATCACTAAAACCATTGTAAAATCTTCTCAGAATGAGCATATTCTATTGATACAGCTATGATAGGAGATTTATATTCTCCTATTAATATCAGCTATCTCATTTCAAATAATTTTGTTTTATAGTTTTAGGATTTTCTCTGCATGTGTGGTTTGTAGTTCTCTGCTTATTTCCTATCTTTCATTCACATTTGTATACTGACCTTTATGTCACTGAGAAGTTATAAGAGCTACTCTAATTTCTGCTGCTAATTGTAGCATCTGGATCAGATCAGAATAAGTGTCTATTAAGCATCTTTTCTATTGAGAATGAGTCACATTTTAATGTTTAGTCACATGATTTTGAACATATCCAGCATATTGTGAACACTGTGCACAATTATCCCGTAAAATTCTGTATAATTTAACATTTCTCTGGAAAAAGTAACTTTCGTTGGTTTTTGTTTTGTTTTGTTTTGTTTTGTTTTGTTTTGTTTTGTTTCAGTAGGTGATTAACTTGGTTGGCATCAAATGAAAATCATTGCCTTTAGATACAGCTCAAATCTCAGTTCACTTTTTTTGTTTTGTTTTGTTTTTTGGTGGTGGTGGTAGGTTGTTTTTTTTTTTTTTAATCTATCCATAAATCGTTTGCTGTCTGCCCAGCACCGTGTACATTTCAAGGAAGAATTTAGTAAGCATCTCAGGCTTCCCTCATTGGTCACCTTCCTTTTTGCATTTTCTTCTCACTTTCCAGCAGCTACGCTTGTTTCTGGCTTCCTTTGTGCACTGCAGCTTTCATGGGAGTTTAGCTTCCCCACACCGCACCACCACGACCTGCTCTCAGGCTAAAGCCACGTGGATAAAGACTCACCGCTATTCCAACCCCTTCTTCAATATGTTAATTCGCTTCTAGAATACGGCTGTTTTTCTTCACAGGAGTATACCTGGAAAGGGGGCAAATGTGAAAACAGGAAATCTAATTTTAGAGTATAGTCAGAATTCTGATATCTATTAATAAACAATGAAAATGGAGATAAAAGGAACTAGAGAAGTGTGCTATGTTTTCTTGAGTTAGAAACGATTTTCTCAGGCTCTACCCAAGAGGACCCAAGCGGGATAAAGGCAAAGCATAGCGGCACCACGTGGTGAATGACTTTTCCGTTTCTTATTGGGCCTGCCTCGTCCTCCTGCCTGAGCTGCAACTTCCTAAGGGCCCAGAACTTCAGTTAGTGAAGAGGAAGGTGAGGTAGGGAGGAAAAACGAATAACTCAACGAGGCCTCTGCCTTTCTTGCCTGAGATTTCTAGTCCAGATACAATCTTCAACTTGGGGAGGAAGAAACTTTCTGAGCAGAATACTCTAGAGAGGTCTCTATGACCAGCCATGGTGGCGCCTGCTTGTAATGCTTGCATTCTGGAAAGCTGATGCCAAAGGATTCCGAGTTGGAGCCAAACCTGGGCAATTTAGCAAGATCCTGTCTCAAAAGAATACATAACTAAATAATAATAATAATAATAAATAAAAAGGGCTGGGAATGTAATTCAGTGCAAAGGCACTGGGTTCAACTCCAGAGAGAGACAGAGAGACAGAGACAGACCGAGAGAGACAGAGGAAAGCAAGAAACAAGAAGGAAGGAAGGAAAGAAGGAAGGGAAATAGTAGCCCTCTCCAAGGGGATAACATTTTACTGAAGATATGATCAAAGGGAATGGTTTTACTAATATGCTAAAAACTAAAAAGAAAAAAAAAAGCAAAACTGGATCAATACATTAAGATTCACCCTTGAAATTGTTATCTCTCCTTTTGCCTCCGAGCAGTTTTGTCTTGGCCTCCTGACCAGGCTGTTTGGGCTCTGTTTCAGGTTGTGGCCCAGGCCGTCCTCTTCATGTGCATGAACACGGCTGGAATCTTCATCAGCTACCTGTCTGACAGGGCCCAGCGCCAAGCCTTCCTGGAGACTCGGAGGTGTGTGGAAGCCAGGTTGCGCCTGGAGACGGAGAACCAAAGGCAGGTATGAACCGGAAAGACGGTGTGGCCCAGTCAAACCACTCCCTAGGTTCTTTCTTTCTCCCAGACACATTCTGAATTGGAGGTGAACTCCCAAAGTTTGCATCATGGGGAACCAGAATCTAAAATATTTCCGTTAGGCTTAAAGATCCAAGTAGGTTGATCTTATTCTCCACACTCTTTAATTGTTCTTAAAATAGAAATAAAATGATAATAGTAACAAAGTGATTTTCTGACACCTTTGGCTAACATCTGTTTTGTGGTTGTGGTCAGAGTTCTTAAAAATCATCAGTATTCTTACCTTTGACCCTCCTCTTTTGAAACTGTAATTTCAGATAATGTTTGTCTTTTTTTTCCTCTGTTAAATTACATTTTTTTTCCAATCATTTTCTTTGTTAGTACATGTTGGAAGTACAGAATCTTTACATGCCTTGTGTAGAGTCGGTACAAGTACATAACACATTTTAATTTCTTTTTTCATCTACCTCAATCTCCCCTTTCCCTTCCTCCATCTCTTGATCCCTTGCCCCTTTGATATAAGAGAAATCATGTGATATCAGATAAAAGTTTTCCACTGCATAGGAGTTTAAATTATACAGTGAACTCATAGAAAGTCATGTGTATGTCTAATCCATAATACTTCATCCTGGCTTTTAGAACAGATATTGCACAAAATAAATTTCCTGGATTTAATACCAATCTCAGAGTGAGGGATATAGTAGACAAAGCAGATTAGAATGGGGGGGATGGTGGCTCTCATCTGAACAGATGGAAATAAAGTAGGATCTTGGACAGACTAATTTAGGAGGATATTATAGAGAACTAAAAATAACTTCGGTCTCTACTGTTGTGTTTCTCCAAAATAAAATTAGCTTCCAAACAATAAAAATTTGCCCTTATTAATGCTATTCACATGTTCAAATATCCGTGCACACCACTGCTTATGAAAAGAATTTGTTAAAGAAGAGTATCAGTAATATGTTGGAAATTGGTTTTAGAATAACATAATCTCCAAGGGCCTGGGATTTAGCTCAGTGGCATAAGCGCCTGCCTGGCAAGCAAAAGATCATGAGTTCAATCCCTGGTACCAAAAAACAAAGAACCACACAGTCTCCTGAGTTTATATGCTGTTAGGAAATCTGTGTACAACAGATGTATTATTTCTATCATACTGTGCTCTGTTTCTTAAAGTCATGCCTGATATATGTACTATAATGCACTTTATTGTAAGCTTTATGAAATAATGGTTTGAGACATTACCGAGGAGTAGTTAAAGATGCAGCATGTTCTGAATGATTAATTTGATGAAACCATCAGGCAAACATGGGTCTTTGAAGTGAGCAGATCCAGGTCTGTGTGATGATGGCTGAGGCAGACAGGGCAGGCACAGCTTTCTGAGACCCACCTTCCACCACTGCATGCTATCACCATGGGCACAGAAGACACGACTGAACCTTCAGATCCTGCATCAGAACCACAGAATTCAGAATAGGGAATTTCTAAAGCAATGCCTAAAGCAATCATGAAAGCTTTTTATTCACAGTTTCATCATGATTTCTATGAATAACTCTTAGAATAATGTAGAACAGAAACTTGAAGCAAGAAAGCATTTTGTACAATGAACACGAGTGTCTTCCAGGACTGTGTATTATGTTCCCGTGCAAAGCAGAGCAGTTGCCAGACAGGCACGTCACTCTTTCCATGGGACTCGTGCCGATTCAGAGAATGCTGCCAGATTAATAATTTATTCAGCTGTTCTTGATACTGTAGGATAGCAAGAGCTGAACTTTGAGTCGGTTCTCCAGGATGGCTCTCAATGTTTCTGAAATACTGGAGATACTGAAAATTACTTCTGCGTCACATCCCTAAGATGCTCTTCTCTTTTCATGCTTCAGTCTCAGCATATGGAATCCCTTCAGTCTAGTCACCCAACATGGGTGAGAGACCTTCCATTGGCCTTGCTAATATTAATTTCTTGCAACTTGATAAAAAGGAAAGAAATAATAGTATAAAGCTGAGCACAAAAGACAAATAAAATGTAGTAAAAAGACCACCAGAGTTTGTATCATGAATCTATTAATCTTACACTGAGTCACTTAAACCATTTAAATCCCAGCTATAGGTTTATTGTTCATACAGAGAATAGTATCTTTATTATTATATTTTCTCAAATAAAGCAATATAAAATCAGCCTTATTGTCTTTTATGGATGAAATATATGAAAAGACTCATTGGTAGAAAGTTCTTTGTTCAGAGGATTAAGTAAAAGATGTTGTGAGATTCTAGTAGTCCCGTGTTCACTGCCATGATGAAGGATTCCTAGCTTACTGACAACCCTTCGTTTCCCAGCAGCTGAAATAGCTAACTTTATATCATTTGAGGCTAAAGTTACTTTCCATCGTCATTTGATCTCTGTTGCAGGTTTCCATTATCTCTGGGAACTTTCTCAGTGATAGATAGGCAGTGTAGTCTATCAGAAAAGATACAGACTTGCAAACAAGACTGCCTTGCATTTGGAATCTTTACTTAGTATTTTAGTGCACTTAAGCAAACTCTGAGTCTTCATTTTTTCATCTACAGCAAGGTGATAATAGCACTCTTCCTGAAGAGCCTCCTTAACAGTTAGAAATATTGTGTACAATACCTCTGAAACTCAGAATTTTCTATTGGCATTATTGTGTGTAATTATTTATATGAGACAGTCAACATAGCTCAGTCCCAAAAGGGTACATTGGAGAAAATATTATGACTTAGTTGTGCTGAAATGTCCTAGTGATATTTACATGTAGGCAAATCAGAATGGTAGTCCTCCTTCAGTATACAGTGACCAGGCTCCATCCATATCTTTTAAGGTATCATATCCATGATAAATAGATACCAATTTGCTTCTTATCAAACCTAAGTACAATGCGCATTAGTCATTTTCATTACCGGGACTTGACATATACAATTTAGAAAAAGTTGGATTTATTTTGGTTCATGTTTTCTGAGGTGTCAGGGATGGTCAGCTGGCTCCAAGGTGGAAACAGCATGGCAGAGGGCCTGGCAGAGGAGAGCTTTTCAAAGCAGTGTAACAAGGAAAAGGCTAGAGACAAAAATATACTCTTCCAGGTCATATCACAGTGATTTGCTTTCTCCAGTAAGGTCCATTTCCTACCAGGACATTAGGCTATAATTCATCAATAGGTTAATCTGCTGAGTATAGCACCTGCATGATCAATCAGTTTTCAAAACTTTCACATCTGAACACAGGAGTTGTTTGGGAAACATTGAAGAACCAAACTATTACAAATGCCATTACCATTAATAGTTCTCTACCCTGTGAAGGATACACTAAATGCTTTTTCCCTGAATAATTATCCTAAATAATACAGCATCTTTGCAGTCAAAAAGGCAGAATCTAAGAGTCTGTAGGCCACATACAAGATGAAATTTTGCAGGATTTTTCAAGCGCTGAATTTACCTCATGGTAGGATATAAAGGAAATATTTAGTAATTAGTGCATATGCATAAGGAGCTGTGATGGGCATTGGGGCTCTGAGGAGCAGTAAGTTCCCAGTTTTACAAAAGTTGTCAGGTATGAAAGGAGACAGACAACTTCACAGACACTTAAGGCTATAATATGTGGGGCAAGCCTAAACTGCATGATTACAAATGGCCATCTAAAAAATTACTGTCTGAACTGCCGTGGATGACATCTAGCTTGTCAAAGAAACAGTGACAAGACTTCCATAAAGGGAAAAAAATCACATAAAAACATCTTGAAGAAAAAAAAGAATTTTTTGAGAAATTATGAGCACTCCCATGACTGTTCATTTTTTAAAAATCTATTCAATCACTTATTCATGCTGTAGATACAAAATATTTTTTCTCTGGATTAGAACTGGGATGAGTAGAGCTATAATTATTGGAAGATAGGGAAGAAAGAAATTAGGAAATATATTAATGACAAGAAATACATATATGACCTGTTGAAGAGCAGCTAATTTGAGCAATAGTTTCTTCTAATACATTTAGAAAATTTTGTACTACTTAAAACAGACACTGTTATTAGCCATTCTATAAAAAAAAATGGGGCTGGGGATATATCTCAGTGGCATAAGTGCCTGCCTGACAAGTACAAGGTCATGAGTTCGATCCCTGGTACCAAAATAAAAGAAAGAAAGAAAGAAAGAAAGAAAGAAAGAAAGAAAGAAAGAAAAGAAAGAAAGATACATTTATTGAGTGTTAGCTATGCACTGTGTATTATTCAGAATGCTGTGCACAACAAAGGGAAGAGAACCTATTACCAATCTCTACAGCATGCCACATACACTTGACATCAATCTTTGCTTACTTACTTGTTCATTAAGACAAACTTCGAGGCCCTGAAAGATGCTCTGTATCTCACTCCTTTTCTAGAAGTCACTGAAAACCGGTGTGAAATGTGTTGCTGTGAATGACTAGCATCATCAATATTTGGTGATGGCTACTAACTGTTCTTCCAAATATAAGTTTTCAAGCAATAGCTAGAGGGCAGGTACTACCTGAACTATCATCCTTTGGCTCGATGGTTCTCATTGTGTAATGAGATACTCAAGGTCCTGGAAAATGGTTTGTTTCCCTGGATAACCTGAAAGTGCATGCATGATTCCTGAAATCAGAGAACTCCAAATGTTAAAACCTTTTGCTCTGTGTCACTTCCAACCTGTTCCCCTGGAAGGTGACGCTCAACCTTGTAATATGTCACCTTCCTCCCACAGTAGCCGGCACAACACTAGGCAGAGACTGTTGAATGGGCTCAAAATGTTGCCATTTTTAATTGAAATGCTTGGCTGCAAGAGGTTGATCATATGTTCACCTCTTACTTTAGGAAGGCAAGAATATTATCGTCTCTTCCTCCTCCTCTTTTTCTACTTCTTTCCAAGTTTTATCACCAATTGCAAGTAGTGTGCAGCATACCAAGCAGTCTCCTATCTGTTCTGTTGGTTTCTAGCTTCTCTCCCTCCAATCTGATTCTCCATTCCAAACTCCTGACCTGGTTCCACTGTGGCTGAGTGTTAACATGGAACCCTTGGTATGCGGAAGATTTGAGTTCCAATCCCACTCCTTGCACTTTCTGCCTGTTAGACCTGCTGCTCTCTGGAGACCTTGATTTTGTGGATGTCAGACAAGCTTAGTGATTGTATCTTCCTTCAAAAATTGCAGCGTAGATTGAAAATGTCTTAGCCTAAGGCAGAGTCAGTGCTTTGAGAATATTAGAAAGAATGCTGTGATGATAATGATATGATTGTCACTCGTCTCTGCAAGATAACTGTCAGGTGGCCATATACAAACCCAGTTTTCTCATTCAGTCATCTCAATCAGTAGTTCACACCAATATTCAGCTATACCCTTTACCGAGGCTAAAGCGTCTTCCAGTATGAAGCCCCTGACCTCTCTCTCTAGCTTTTTCCTTGCTCCCTCTCTCCCACACTGCATCACATGACCAGTAACTCATCTTGTGTGTCACCTCTCTGTGCCATCCAGTTCTTTCAGCTTGGAAAGTTGCCCTTTCTCTGATTGTGTCTTTACTCTTCTGCTCTGAGGTCACTTTCTCCAGTAGACTAGTTTTTATACCACCACCTCAGGGTAGAGCTGAAATTCTATTCTTGTGCTTCCATGTAAATCTATTTCAGAATCCATTACACTTTATGACTTGTACTAATCTGAATCTCTCTCAGTGATCGCAAAAGACCACTTAAAAGCAGCTACTCTAATTCATCTGACTCTCTAATATTATCTACCACAATAGCTAGGATGTATAGCATTATGATTAACATTCATTTATCTGAGTTTTGTTGGATTTAAACCTTTGCTCCTGGATTCACATCTACTTACATAAATGTTTTAATGACTCTCCTGTGTAAAAGTAAGGACACCTGTGCTTATTGTGACCTCAATTAAAGTCCTGAGGCAGAGAGCATTTTGTCCTATTCAGGAGACCCTGGGCAGGCTGGGTGCACATTTTAAACAGAAATTCAGGGGGAATTTTCCATCTGGAAGCTACATCTTGGAACATCTCTCTTTGGGGAGTTAAATTCTAATTATTGTAGTTTTTGAAATCCCATTCTTTCTCCCAAATGATCCAAATGGCCCACATTTATTTTAAATATTAAAAGGAATTAATTGTTTTTCTTTCAGCTTTGAGAATTGCATAAACCTCCTTATGGTAATCATGGCATTTCGAGGTGTTTCTGAAGCTCTAGGGGCACTGGAATAAAGTTTTTGATGATACCATATGTCGCAGCAGCAGGAAGATTATTTTTAAATGCAGCAGATGTTTTAGCTGTATTAAAGCAACTCCATTTAACTTAAATATCTTTGTTAGGCAGTATCGGTCTGAGCTAGTGGTTTGGACAATAAATTGAATGAGACAGTTGGGTTTCTTATTGGTTTGTAAGTTGGCTGATTTGATTCATGTTCATGCATTGAAGCATCTGAGATATTTTATAAAGCTATGGTTACTGTTGGCTAGCAAAGGAAAACTTTCTCATTCATTCACTCCTTCAAAGAAGAATCAAAGCTAAACTAAAAGTGGCAGAACTCAGAATACTGGTTCTTTCTGCTTCAATAAAATGGTTCTTTTCACTACACTCCAAGTGTCAGCTTCCCGCCATCCAATTATTTTTCTGCTTTTTCCATTCTCTTATATTCAAGGCCATCTTCAGACTAGTCACAATGCTTGGTCTTATCTATTATAACTTATTTCCTACTGATTATATGCTTTAGTTTATGCTGAATACTTACCTTTTCTACACATTTGTCTTACCTCACTACACTGCCTTATTTGCTATGCTTTTCTTCCTATCTGCTGTGACTTTCATTTCATCCCTAACCTTATCTACCCAGAAAATCTCATAAATGTGTTCTCCTCCTCAAAAACCTTTTCTGTTTCCCCCAGCTGTAAACTCTCAGTTTATTTGTGCATTTATTTATGGAATTAGTCTTTTTTTTCTCCATCCTACTATGTCTTGCCTTATTTTGCTTTTGTTCTATGAATTCTTTGATACTGGGTAAATCTTTCACTTATGTTCTTTACAGTGGTTCCAGAAAGGGTGAAACATAATAGTTGCCACTAATTGCATTTCTCAAACATTCTTTCACTCAAAAATATTTGTGGATAAATATATTGGGAATTTCTTTCTTCTTGTGGTATTCTGGGGATCTTGGAGTTCCAAAACCAGAAGCTGAATGTCTCCTTGAAAGTTAAGAAATTCAACTCCTACTCCAATTCTCCAACTTTATCTTCTATACTTACTTCACGTAAATGACTTCAGTGTATGTAAAGTGTTGGATAAGCACACTTTTAAAGAAAGGAGTTCACCTAGAGCCATCTTCTTGATCATCTTGGTCCTGCAATGACCACTCCTCTATGCTCTATGTCTCTCATGGTTGTGTTCTATTTCTTTCAAACATTTTCAAGGAAAAATGAACTGTTATTTCAATCACCATCCTCCCCCAATATATGATGCTTCATAATTGTGCTGTTCAGTAGAAGTTCATGTGATGATGGAAATGACTATCCAAAAGCTACAAAGCTACAACTATTTAGCAGCACATGTGGTGTTACCAGAGTGCCTGAGGAATTATATTTTTAATTTTAGTTATGTATTTAAAACAAATATAAATAGTCATGTGTATCTGTACAGACAGCAAACCTGTAAAATTTAGGATTTTTCACACAATTATACTAATTACATGTTTGTAGCTAACAACCACTCCCTGTTCACTTACATAAAAACAAAAGAGGGAATTTATTGTAAGTTTTCAAGGAAATGTCAAAACCTTCTTAGGGAAAAAAAAAAATTCAGGATTCAGGAAGAATCCAAAGCCAAAAATTCAGGAGGCACCGTGAGTCCAGGGAGCTCTTTATTCGTCTTTGATTCTCTATCTCCATCTGTTTTCTTCTCTCATTCTCTCCAAATGAACTTTCCCTGCTATACAGGAAAGTTGCTATGACACGAACTCCTAAAGATCACTTCTATTTATCTCGAAAAGCATCCACAGTGAGAAGCACACTCTTCAACCCAATCTAAAAGTCTGAGAACTGAAATCTGGTTCCCCAGGTTGTGGGCAGGTCCCACCACAATCCCTTCTTGGGAGGTGGCATCATCCTCAGAGAACAGCTTCTGGGGAAGAGGAACTTCCTGGCTGTGGAGTGGGCAACTCTGACAAATGAGTGACAAGTGCCCACTGTTGTCCTCCATACTCTAGTGTGTCAATCCTTAAGTTCCTGCGTTATTTTCTCTCCTAATTTATCCTAAATGAATACTACAGACTGGGTGATTTAGTAAGGATTAGAAATTTATTTTTCTCATGGTTATGTTGGCTAGGAACTTCAACATTCAGTTGCTCTAAGGAGGGACTTTTTGTAGTGCCACAAAATGATAGAACACATGTTGTGCTGGAACGCAGCAAGTGGTGTTAGGTTGGATCCTTCTTTGTCTTCTTTAAAGCCATGGATATCAACATGCGGTCCCTACTTTATCTAATCCCAGTTACCTCTTTAAGGCCTGACCTCCAAATACCAAGAACATACAGCATTGGGTGTTCCGTTTCTAACTTGTGAACTTTCAGAGACAACATCACTCAACTGTAATGACTTGCTCTAATTGCCTACTGCAAGTCTTGATCTCTGCAGCACCAGGTTCTGCTGTCCTGCCTGGGATCTCTGTCTTTCTGTTTCTCTTCCCTTCATTGCACTGTGCAGGGCTTGCTCTTTCTCTTTGTCAGTTTCTCCTCCTAGCTCTTAAATGCAGGCATCCTTCAAGGGCTTCTCCTTGACCTTGGTGATTTAGCATGACTTAAAACACTACTGCATTGTTCCCATTTTAATATCTCAACTCCAGATGCCTACCACTAGCATACTGTTGGTGGCTTCATTGGCACATGTTGCATCTCCTAAAATCCTCTTTCTGTATAGCATGTCGCTGTATCTGACCCATTACCTCAACTATAACACTGAAGCTATCTCCATCATATGTGTACTAACTGTCCCTTCCATAGTTCCTTTGCTAGTACTGATTAGTTTAAGCCTTCCCACAAAAAGGCTTTCTAACTGATGCTAACCAAATCCCTGCCATCTGGCCACCTAGACTCACGCCATCCCAAAATTCGTCCTTTTTCTGATTTTCCTTATGATCTCTGAAGTAGAAAACTCTACCAACATTTGGGTTTTACAGAAATGTACTGGGCACAAAGCCAAGGCTACTGCTTTCTCTCCCCTATCCTCACCCCTCTCCACCTCATGTTGACATGATAAGACATGTAGCCAGTGGTCCTCGTATTTCCACTGAGTAGGATTCATGTGGTGGGGTCGGCCAGTTTCAGGAGTTTTGTGAAGTAAGATTTGGCTCCTGTCCTTGCTCTCTCCGCAATGAGCTCAGTAATGCAGGAAGCCCCACAGTGGCCCAGATGCTCTACCTCTGGCTGGGGAACTGGAAAAAAGAAGCCCACGTTCACTCACTTTGCAACCAAGTTGCCAATTCTTGGCCAGTAATAAAGTGTCTGATTCAATCGTTGTTTCCTATGTTTATTTCTCAACTACATCACTTGAGAACTGAGATGTGTCACTAACTCACCTCAAAAGCCCAGCACAGGCTATTACTGTGTCAAAGTCATCCTCTTACTGCCAATATTGTTTACATAAGGTCTCACACTATATGCAAATCAACCTCATTCACCTCACATTACATCCATCTTCGTGATCCCTCTGACTTTGATTCCACCACTTGCTGGCTCCCTCAGTGTTTAAAGTACTCAGTGTTTTACCCAGACTAGCAAGTGTGACCTGAGTTCTGTGCCTGCAATTCTTTGCTGGTCACTGCAGTTTGCCCTCCAGTTCCAGATTCCATCCTTTCTGCCTTGCCATCTGCCACAAGTGGCTGCCTTTGTGGGTTTTCCAGAAATTCTCATTACACTTTGGTTCCAGCTGTATTTGGCCATGGGATGCACCAGAAGATAAGAGGACAAAAACTCAATGTCCCTGTCTCTCCATCTCCTATCCTGTTGGGTTGGATATTGGCAATTGCTACATTTCTTTATCAGCAGCCATGGCTCTCACAGGCAGTGCTATCCTATGCTACAGGGTTTCCCAGGTTCCAGGAAGTGGGGCTGTTACTACTCCTGGCCTTGCGGTGTTTAGCCATCCACTGCTGGATATCTCAACTCTTCACTAAACTTTCTTTCAGTCCTCCTTTTGCGGTACCAGTCATGTGTGACTGGAGCCCTACGTGTCATGCTCCACTTGCCTTATTTTTGAGGGATGTCCTATTGTCTGCTCTGTCTGTATTTGTAGGTAGTTTAGAAAAGCAGTGGACCAGGAGTCAGAAAATCTCTGCTCTGTCTACTATGTTATCTCCAAGTGGATACTGAGCACCAGCAATGTGCCTATTAAACACACTCTAGAGTTTGAAGAAAATCCAAAAAGAAGAGAAATGAAAAATATTTTGCTAATATCTTTTCACATATTGCTTGCACAATTGACTTACACTGAGGGTATATATGTTTCAGCAGAATATGCCATTAAGGTGAATTTCAATTAGTTCAAATTTTTTAATGTGAGTACTAGGAATTCTTAAATTCTGTATATGGCTCATAGTATGTATCTAGTGGATAGCACTGGCCTATATGTTTGATCCATGTCTGTTTCTAACTTGTTGCTGTGACTCTGAGCAACTCACCAAAGCACTTTGTGTATATTTGCTCACCTCTCAATCAGAAATGATATTTCCTGCCCTAACCTATGCAAGTATTTTGAGAGCTACATAACATAATGCCTGAATATGTGTTATTTCAACTGTAAAGAATTCTACAAATGTTGGGCTGTTTCTATGAAAACTGCTCCAATCTGATGCTTATCTGTGCCTCCTTTAGGAAGCCCCCCCTAAAGTTTCCACTCATAAGTTAATTTCTTTGCCTTTTGCCTTGGCACCTAAAAATTTGTGGTTCACATGGGTCTTTCACATCCCCCCTTTTATGGGAGCCAGCACTATGGTACCCTCTAGCTGTCAGGTACTCAGTGGGAAGCATCCCCTCACCAGTGACCTCTGATCTTCCTGGAATATCTGATCTCCCTGGAAGGACTTGTTTACTCCAAATGAATGGGAGACCACCTCTTGCATTTCATCTGGTTGTTTCATTTTTTAAATCTTTCCAGCATATTATTTGCATTTTTTTGGAATAGTAGAGGTAGTGACAACTTTGAAGAAGAGTAAATTGGGATTTGATTACTGGTTCTAACTACCTATGTGGATGACCTTACGCATATCATTTAAATTCTGTGACTCTTTAATCCTTCCTCTGTCCAACCTAATAGTCCCTGCATGTCAAGTTTGCTGTAAGGAAATTAAGCAATATATAGAAAGGATCTGACCCGCTGCATAGTAGGGCCTCAGTAAATGAAAGTTCTGAGTCACATCCTGAGTTTCACAACAGAAGACACTCTGATTCTCATCACTACAGCTTTTCTTATTATTGACTTTTTCATTCAGATCTAGCAGCTGGAAATAGTACTAACTGTAAATACTCCCTGATCCAATGAGAGGCCACCCTGCTGCGTTCATTTGCATACAATTAACATTTCCAGAGGCAGCAAGAAAGAAGAATCTAATCACCATCATCATGACCCTCAACATCTTTGATCAAGCCTGAAGAAGCAGAGGAACCATGTGGGGGCTTTTTATCTCATAAATCTGTGCAAGGAGTTTTGACATAAGAAATGAGGTCTGAAACCAAATATAGACCAACTAGCAAAGGGAAAGCCTGCTCTGTTATTTTGATACAGCTAAAAGGACAATTTAAAATTGAGGTAGGATAAAGAAGAAGAAAAACAAAATTCATATTTTAATGACTCATGCCTAAAATACCTGACAGCCTACATCCTCTACTTTGTATAAACTATAGCCAAAGAAGATCAATCATCAAAAAAGGGAAACAACTTAGAATATTTTTCTCCATCTCCTGTAAATGTCTTACCCATTCCACCTTTGAAAACAGTGTTTTTAAAATAAAACTTTGCATTTTTCACCAACTATAACTTACTTTTTCATAGAAACAAAACATTGTTTTCTTTTCACACTCCTATTTGTTGTTTATGTCGTACTCAACTGAATGCAATTATAGCAACTGCAAATACAAAAGACACAGACAGCTTTGTGAGCAATTATTACTGCTTTTCTGTAAAGAAAGGACTCAGTTGATGGAGCAGATGTGAGGGGTGGACTGGAAAAGACCAGCATGCTATGAGCATTCAGCATGTGGAAAAGCTCTCCCACTAGGATAAACTGGTGAATCAGTGAAGTGGGTGGCTGCTGTAATGCGATGCCATTCTCTAGATTATTTATGAAAATCCAAAAACTGCAAGTTGATCTTTTAAAAATGTGAAAAACTACTTTTGCTTAGCACTTTGAATCCACAGAGTTGAGACAAAGACTGAGAAATCTGCTCTCAAGGCAAGAAGAAAGGTAGCATAGGGTGGAATAATAATTTCATTCTCATTCATTCAAGGAGCACCGATCTTTCCTTCCCCAAACCTGTCCTTCCTGGGTCTCCTGTCTTAGTGAATGGGTCACTTTTTCACCACTTCTTCAAGTTTGTACTTCTTGTACCCTTTCCTTTTTGATGTGCCATCCACCTACCTGGCTCTAATTGCTTCTCCATTTCTCTCCTGGATCTATGTAACAACCCCTTAACACCTTGCAATTTGCTTTCCATACTGTAGCCAAAGCAGTCCTTCCAAAATCTAAATCTGCTCAGCTCCTTTCTATGACTCCTATGTTGGGTTGAATACTGTCTCCCAAAATTCATGTTCACCCAAACTTCAGAATGCAGTCTTACTTGGAAACAGGTTCTTTGTGATGTCTCCAATTTAAGATATATTTTTATTGAATTAGATGAGTCTTCATTCAGTATAACTAGTTTTCTTTTATAAGGAGAGGAGAGGACACAGAGAAACTTAGAAACAAAATGGGGAACATTCCAGAAGGAAATTACTATGTGAAGATAGAGGCAAAGATGGGAGTAATGTGTCCACAGGACTTTTGGCAACCACCAGAAGCTAAGGAATGCTAAAGCTATGCATGAGTTTCACCATCAAAGTTCTCAGAAAGAACCCATCCTGCTGCTATGGCTTGAATATGGTCTGTCTCCTCCAAAACTTTTATCAAAATTTCATCCTCACTATGAAATTTTAAGAAGCAGAACCAGGTGCATTCTTCAAAAGGAGACTAAATCTTCCCCTTATGAGTGGATCAAACCATTAATCCATTGCTACATTAAAAGCTTATCTCAGCAGGGGATCAGGTATAAAATCCATTTTGGCTAGTTCTGTCGCCTGTTCCCTCTGTCACCATGTGATGATGCCCTGCTCCAGCTTGGGATTCTGCTAGGAAGTCATCACAGGTGCTGATGTCATTCCTCAGTGCTGAATCTGAACCATGAACCAAAATGAACATATTTTCTTTACATTTCATTATAACTTACACAATCTGTTGCACTGTGTTATTAGCAACAGAGAACTAAGACACCTGCCAACACTTTGACTTTGGACTTCTGATCGCCACAGAACTGCAGGAGAATATTGTAAATCCTATTGTTTAAAGCCACCAAACTTTTTTTTTAACTTTTTACTCATCACTGAGACAAAATACTTTTTTTTATCTTTTTTTTTTACTTTTTTTACTCTTTACTCATCACTGAGACAAAATACCTGATACCCAAAGTTGGGAAAAGAAAGGCTTATTTCTTACAGTTTTTGGAGGTTTCACTTCATGCTCAGTTGGCTCCAAGGCAGGGTGGCATTGCAGGGCACAGTTCATGGCGGCTGCAAACAGCAAGGTGGAAACTGGCGAGAGAGAGACACACACACCTTCTTCCTGCCATTATATCACATCCTGGCTCCACCTCTAGGCGGGTATAGCACTGACACCACCAATCCAAGTGCATGACAATGAACCAATTTCAAATGCATAATGCAAAGCCATGAGGGCTTGGGGGTCACTGACATAAACCGTGACAGCTGTTACAGCAAAGTCACTATTTCAGAACCAAATCTAATCCATTTCATGCTCTCTATCTACCTTAAATGTTAGTGTGGATAGAGTTACCTGTGATGACCCTTACACCCAACATTGACAGTGTGTAAGATGTCACACTGTGCACTCTACATAGACCACTTCTTCCTTTTATCCTCAGAGAAACCAAATAAAGACAGTGGTCTTTTTGCCACCACTGCATAGATGAGCACAACATAAAACAGAGGTGTTAAATAGTAGGTAGTGAGTTGCAAAGCTGGTATTCAGAACTAAAGAGTCTTGCTCTGGATACCATATAACCCATGACATCTTATCAAAGTCTTTGGCTCCTCGTTTCCCCCTCTTTCCCTCGTAGGGGCCTGGTCCTCTCTCCTTCACTGGAGACCCTGTTTGAGAATGGTGAGAAATTAAAGTTAAGTTGGTCTTGGCAACCAGCAGAATTTATTGTCCTATTTTACCAACTCTCCAGATTGAAGTTTGAAGTTGTCACAACAGGTCTAGGATGTGATCAGTGGAAATACCCACAAGATGTGGGGAAATCAGATAAATTTGTTTAATGTAGAGCAACACATTCTGGAGTTTGCCAGAGAAGATCTGTGGACTCTCTCGCTATGTAGAATTCCTGGTAATGCTCCCACATCCAGGGCCAATCCTGTCTGAACAGACAAGAGTAAATTCTTCAGAAAGTGCCCTTTCATTTCTCATGCTCTTTTGGTTCTTCTCAACTATCCTAAGATCCAGTTTTGTCCTAACCTGCTCATTAAGTACAAGAAACTGTTAACTACAGGAGGTTATTTTTCCCAATGTGGGTGATCCTCCTACCTGACAACATTAGACCTGCCAGAGTTCCTAGGCAGAGTTCCACTCCTACGCAGGCACTGGGAAGAGCTTGGTCCAGCGACCATCCAAAACACTTGTTGATTTGTCCTTGTTATTCACAACTTGACTAAAGACATGAAAATTCAATCGAAATTTCATAGTAACTGTCTGTTTCTCAGAGCCTTCCCCTCAGGGCTTTCTTCAAATCTTTCAAAATAGTAACCAATGGATTATCACATCATTATGTACTTAGGTTAGTTCATTACAGAAAATATACCATGGACCAAGCCCAGAATTAGTTGCCAAAAGTAAAAGCTGCATGAAATTTTTAAATATAACTTTCCAGGTTAAACTGAAATTTGATGAGATTGACACTGTTTCATTTGGTCTTAAGTATATATATATATATATATATATATATATATATATATATATTTCTCCCTGACACATTTCAAGTTCCTTGAACTGTGTGAGACACATATTTTCTCCACAGAATTTCTACAGTGGTATTTAAGCATTCAATAACATTATACCAAACCAGTAAAATAAAGATTGAACTAAGGAGTGTTTCCCTCAAACCTCTTTCCCCATATATGCGAATATTATTGACAAATACTGAAGAAAATTTTATGATTTGTGTCTAGATGTCCTCCCGAAGCCTCATGCAGTCATAAGTGGTGGTTTTTCTGAGGTGGCTGAATCTAGAGTGTGTGATGCTGGGATTAAGGGTGCGTAGTTACTAAATCAGTCCACTGACCAGTTTGAAACTGCCCTAGTCCAAGTAGCCTAGCTAGAGTATAACAGGGGCCGAAAGAAGCTCCTAAGGTTCCCCTTACTTTCTCTGCTCTCTTCTGCCTGCCATGAAATGTTTCTCCTCTCTGATGCCTATCTGCAATCCACCCTGCCTTGGAGCCAGCCCATTACAGACTGAAAGCTCTATAAAATGTGACCTAAATAATCCTTTCCTCTCTTAACTTTGAGTTTCAAGTATTTGGCTCACAATGAAAAAAGTAACTAAGACAAAGGATTTCCCTTCCCTCTTTAGTCAATTGGATACTAGATTTTGTATTTTCCCTACTTACCAGAGGGTGTTTTGTTGTTTGCTATACTTCCCAAATATTCCTTTCTTCATCCTGTTATCTAGCAGAGCTTGTGATTCAGCTCCTTGGGAGTCATTCTTCTCCAGTATTTACTGCTAGGCTGTAAGGATTTCACCTTTACACCTCTTGACTCCCCAGCTGTTCAAAGCATTCAGTGCTCATGATTTATTGTCTCAGTATTTGTTTAGAATGTGCAAGAGAAATGTGGACCCAGTGCTGACTTTTATTTTCACACCATTTATATTTTACTGTAGCTATTTTTGGTCTCTCAGACAACTACACTGTATGGCAAAGGCAGAATGCAGTGCACTAACAGTGCAGACCACAGGGCCTAATCGGAGCTCAAACTCATTTCTACTATGAGTTTTGCAGATATATGAATGAATATTGGATAATATTTCACAATAGATTCAACAGAATCATGGAAAGACGGATGATCCATTTCACCCAAGAAAAAAGACAAACCCTAAATCAGGCTACATAGTACAAAGCTTGGTGCTTTGAAGTCATAAATGTATGCAGAAACCTAGGCAGGGTGATATGTACCTGTAATCACTAAGAGACTGAAGCAGAAAGATCACAAGCTCAAGTGCAGCTTGTGTCTTGGCATTCTTTGTCTCCAAATATGCAGTACAAAGAGGGGTGTAATTCTGTGCAAAGGCTTTTGGCTCAACGTACAACTGAAAAAGAAGAAACAAGAAAAAAAGAGGAAAATGGATCCTGACCCTTGGGTTTATATCCAGCTGCTGTCTTTCTATACTTTGAAACAACTAGCTAACCTCTCTGTGGTAAATGCCACATATGTGAAGCTGTGAAAATAAACATATCTACCTCATCAGTACTGTGGAATCTAACAAGATGACTCATGTGCAGATCTTGTCTTACAGTAAGTGCCCAATAAGATCTGTTGCTGGTGGTGGCATGGTCGATGTTTATTGGAACTCATGCATGGGCATTTTCATGAAACAAAAAGATAATGCATTCCATAGAAAACAGAGATTACCAGAGACTGAATTGATTTTAAATAAGTACAGAGAGAAGCCAGTTGAGATGCTTAAAGTATGAAAAGATGGAAAAATCAAAGGAAATCGGATTACACCTTATGTTGTGAGGCACAGCTAGCTTGCTCATCAACTGAAGTAATAAAGAGAAAAACCAATGAATTCTCAAATATTATACACATTGCCCAGAGAAGCTTGGCTGATCATGATATTTTGTGCTTTTCATGTGTAAATGAGAAAAAATTGATAGATAATTCTTTGTCTTATTAAGCATAAAATTGACACACACTCATAGTTAAACAGAGTGAAAAGTGGATCGAAGGAAAGAGTTGCTCATACCACATACTCACCTACAAGTTCCTCCAAGCATTTGTTTTTTGGAGGTAGAGTCACAAGGACCAAAGACTTCCAACTGTAAAGAGAACTTACAGTCAGGCATTTTTCCCACTTTAGATGTGACAGAGGCAGGAACTGTGGCTTGGAGTCCTGCGTGACTAGAGAGGCTGGTCTGGAGCAATTTGCTCTCTGAGTCTCAGTTTCCTCATCTGTGATGTGATTTGAGTAATCCCATGCTTATAGGCTTCTGCTGATGGTAATGTGAGCCAGTAAACATGAAGGTATTGTTAACTGCCAACACCTGCTGATAGGCTAGTTCTTAAAATTATTTTTTAAGTATTGCATTTGACAAAGGTATACAATCTCTTGATAATGCTGCAAGCAATTCTTTAACAATTCTTTCAGCCTCCCCATTACCTGCCCCAAATGCTAATAAGATATGATATTCTTGAATAAGTATGCAAAGCTCAGCTCCACATCAAGTTAACATGTAATATCAGTAGCTTTAAAATTTCAGTAGTTGAGTATATTAACATATCAATAAATTAAAAAGGCCACAATCTTATAACAAGCGAATCAGAAACTAAGAATTTGCTGTTTCAGAGATGTTCCAAAAGCTTTCTGAAGCATGCCTTGCAGCCTAGTTCTAATTAGGTATCTATGGAAACAGTTGTATATTCATACTTCAATAGACAATGATTTTTTTATCTGTCCAGTTGGAGTTACCAGTTAGGTAGTTCTCCAAGTTGTTGGAATCTGCTAAAATATATATTAATGAAACACAGTTTTCCTGTTTAGAACTAGACTCAGGATGAAGCTGAAGAAGAATAACCTTCAATATCTCTCACTGGAAAAGCTCTTCCAGGCCTCAGATGGTCCTTGCAAGTCAGCAGGCATGGATGTCCTACATTTTATTCCCCTCCTCCTCCAACCGGGATGGGGCTACTGTCCCAAACTACTGTCCTTTAGAGTAGATGAAATGTTCTCTGCTTCACTACACCTTTAACACTAAAACCTTCATTTCGTAAATACCTAGATGATCACCTGTCTTTAGCCACAGAAGTCAGTTTGAAATTTTTTATGTTCTGTATGCCTGTCCAAATATTCTTGGGGAAAATTTTACAATGTAGGAATCTTTTCCACATCAGCACGTGCAGTTATCCAAAAGAAGTGTGCCTTTTTAGCATACTGACACAATATTTGGTCCATTTTATAACATCAGTCCTGACCCATTGTACCAATTATATCATGTGTTTTAAGGGATTTGAAATTATCACTGTATGAAAGGAATTTATCAGGAATGAGGAGACTGTAGCTAGGCATCATCCCATAGCTAAAGGCAAGTTTCACTGAAACCATCTGTGACTTTTCACCTTTCATTTTTAGGATTTCACTGGAATATTTTATTTCTGAGAAAACCTTAACGTATGACTTAATGGCTACGCAGACACCAGAATCTGGTTTTGAATCTCATCACTATAACTTATTAACTGCATAAATTTGAGCAAAGAATGTAACATTATATGTCTCATCATTCCTATTTGTTGAGTTAGAATAATTCATCCCACTTTGAATTTTGAATCACTGTGAAACTTATTTGAAATAAATACTTGAGACAGGACTCACTCAGGGACTGGTACCACTAGGTATGCCTTCCCTGTCCACTCTAGTGTTTCTAGGATCCCCAGAATTTGGAGTTCTTCTACTAAGATGAAAAGCACTGTGTAACTAAGATATCTCTGTACTCGCTATTCCATGGGATTCAGAGGATGTCCCAAAGGGCCCACGTTGTATTCAGCACCCAGTATCACATTCAGAGTCTGGCTTGTACCAGAAATGATTACTATTTATTGAAGGAAATTAACTTGCATATTCAAACAGAGTCAAATATGTGTCCATTTCAGGTAAGTAGTGAAAAGATAGAGAGATATGTGGCATGGAATTTATAAACACACAGTCAGAAAGATTTCCAGGGGATACACAATTTCTGAGGTCCTGATGAATTTTAGAAAGGATTTTTAGAGTGTTTATGAAATCTTTAAATGTCTTCATTCTCCCCTAACTTTGGCCCCATTAAAAAAAAAAAAGATTGTCACTATTCTTGTCCACTGGACTTGGAGATGGCTGAAATCCTCTCTAAAGATCAGTGTTCCCTTTCCAGATCTTGTGAACCAGTTTCTAATTTGGGCAAGAGCAGACATCATCAAGCAATCACTGTCACAGTGGTTAGTTCCAGAGCTGTTACCATCTAAATCCACCCTGGAAAAACATGAATAATGTCACCTTCTGGCAGTCAAAAAAAATTTCACACCTGAACACTGCTAAAGCAGAATTAGTTGAAAACTAGCCTCTAACCTCTATATACAAAATCTTACAGGAATGCATCTAATTAGCATCACTCAAATCATACCCAAAACTTCAAGGTCTTAAAGAAATGCAGTCATTAGCTTCCCTACCCCTTCATTTCAGAAAAGAATAATTGTGAATTTTTTACTTTTTGATAGCCCTTCCAAATAAGAAATTCATTTTACTTGGTGATCTAGGACACAAAAGCAAATATACTGTGCATGAAATAATTCTCACCCTTATAGTCACTGTTTTCTACTTTACCCGGTTTCATTTTTACCTATAGTATATGATCACTAAATTTGATTTGGGGACCCACAAATGAGTCATGAGCTCTATTTACAAAAAGCACCACACCAGCTGTGATCAGAAAGGATACAGAGCATCACACATGTTGCCCATCACACTCTTCCCAGCCAGACCTCAGCAGTTTCTAGTTTCTCCGGTTGGTGCCATGAGCTTGGGTATAATTCTGATTCTACAGGATCCAAGATACCATCCCCACACCCACCCAGGAAGGTCCCCAGGAACAGAATATCTGTCGCTCATCCAAGAAAAGAGCCAGAAAAACCTAGCACTATCGATTATAAATCAGAGAATACAGGAGAAGCAGAGGCTCCATCGAAGAAAAACGAACAAGATGAGTGAATGGTCCTTTGATGGGCAAGGTTCTAGCTTTATTTAAGACAGACAGTTTTGAAGCATTTAACATACTTGAGTCACCAAGAGTATTCACACAAGTATCGACTTTTATGTATAGTTTGAAACTCAAGAGTTTCAAATCCAATTTGGCCTTTTGAAGTTAGTGGATCTTTTGAGTATATGTCTTCACTTGTGAGAAACCATATTCACCTATGAAACAAGATAATAAAACTCACTTTGTGGGATATGTCTTCAAATGATAAATAATATTCTCTGGCTTTTTCTTCGCTGTAAAATAAGTTCCACTACATAGCCGTGAGGACCCAATGAAGCAAGAAGTGTGATGACTGTCACACACATTAGGCAAACAGTGGATGTTAGTTCCTTCCCTAGTCATGAATCCTAATCACCGTCCTGTATTCCTATGCCCATTAATCTGGGCCATCAGTTACCTTTCACTTGGTAATACATGATCCAAGGGTCTAGTGGGCGTTTATTTATTCCCCATGATGTGTGCTGACTGCAGACTTCTTCAGATCCCATCAGCTCTGGGTATCTTTGCTGGTGCCTCACATTGGCTGGTGGGTCTGTTGACAAGTGGATGGTTGAGGGCGGCTGGCTCATGCACACGGTATTTGGCTCATGCACATGCACTTCTCTACCATGGCTCCTCCAACAGGCCAGCTCAGGTGCTTTCACATGATGGTCTCAGATGCATGCAGTCAATGGTCAAGGGTTGCAAGTATTGCAAGCGAAAACATAAGCTCCAGTAGATGGAGCTTAGAAGGCAATATTCTTCAAACCTGTGCCTGCACCATACATTCTGTTGTCTCATTTGCGAAGGTAAGTAGCAGGACAAAGTCAAGAATCAATATAAGAGGCACTGCTCAACCATAAGGATTATAATCTTTTTGCAGATGGTATATCACATTCAGAAATTTGGTGTGGTCATGTTTCCATTCTCAAAAGCCCTACAGGATCCTGCATGATAACCTCGCCTCTGTTTTCTCTCTACCTGCTGTCTTTGAGAGTGAAGGAAAATGTTCTCATTATAGGCAGTTGTGACGTATAAAAAAAAAACCACTGGACAGAAGTACATGCTGTGATATTAATCATGTTTTTCTGACTTATTTTAAGACTTTAAAGTGTATAAAGAAAGGTGAAGAAGGAAAAGAAAGAAAAAGAATTAACATGTATTGAGCCCCCACTTCGTGTCACACCTATAGTTGTCACTTTTATACAAAACACTTCATGGAAGGCTGGGTATCATTCTCCTTTCTGAGACAAAAATGTGAATGTAACCCACAATTTTCCAATATGAAATAAACTGAAACCTACTTTCCTTATTCCAGAATAAAATCGATTCCTTCCTGCAGGTAGCATGAAGTCCAGGTGAAAAATGCATTAGGTCTCATTCCTATGGTTTCCTAAATGCCAATCAGAAAAAAAAAACATTTTTCATTTAAAATAAACAAAGCATTTTCACCCTCCAACTACAAAACAGATTGATCAACATAAACTGGCCCTTTGGAGAATGTTAAAATACTTCCAGTTCCTCTGATAATTTAAGAAATGTCATTTTTAGTTTACAGAAGCTTTTCCAAAATAGATGCTTTGGGCCTTTTTAATTTTCTTAATGTTGCTTTATTTTTTATTTCACTATTATTGCTTTGAAAGTTGTTTGGTCCTGACTAGGCAAGTAAATCAAAGTCTCACTATCAGTACCTTTCATCATGTATCTGTGTATGTGTATGTATAAGAGTATATGTGTGTGTGTGTGTGTGTGTGTGTGTGTGTTGCAAATTTATCCCAGCTTTGTTAACAACTAGAACACAAATGCTTGACAAAACACATATGATAAGAGACAATAACAGACTGGGTGTTTATCATGTGGACTTGACACACTGATGTCTATGTTCTCCTGAAATGTAGAAGAAATTAATGAGCAATTGAACAAGTCTGTGAGTAGACAGTTACCATGCAGATCTTCAGTTCTCAGCTGTTTAACTCAGGGATCCAGACGCATTTTGAGGGTCACACCAAGGTTTGATGGTCTCTTCTCACAGCCTGGGTCTTCACCACTTGAAAGTCACCTATCTGGGCCAGGGATTTAGCTCAGTGGTTTAAGCACCTGCCTGGCAAGCGCAAGGTCGTGAGTTCGATCCCCGGTACCAAAAAAAAAAAAAAAAAAAAAAGAAAGTCACCTATCTGATTCTCACTTTCTCCCCTCTAGTCTGTGTACCATTCCTCAGCCTGTGACATTCCAGATACTGCTAACGCACTAAAAATACCACTGGATTTGCAAGATAAGATCTCTGCTTTCAGGGACTAATGAGAAGAGCTCGGATTAAGAACAAGCAAATGAACAAGTAAACAGGAGCACACTAATAGTGAGGAAGGCCATGATTAATTTTTAAAAAGCTGGTGAGGAAACAAAGAAAACCTGAAATCTACTGCAACTTGGGGCATTGACGAACTGAAGACTGAAAGAAAATAGAAAACTAAGCCAGGAAGTGGGGTAAGAACAGTCTAAACAAGAGGAATTCCTACAGAAACATCCATGGATGGGATGGAGCTTGCCGTGCTCTTGAACAGGAAGAGTCACGTGGCTGGAGGACTACACTTAAGCAAGAGAATCCACATGGTTGGAACATTAAGAATGGGAAGTGAGATTAAAGCATACGTTTTGGTCATGTTAAATTTACACTGCCAGTTTTTTATTCTCATGGGGTTGTTGGGTCAAAAATTCAATATATAAGCTTTTCCACAATTCTGCATAACTTCAGATAGAAGTTCAATCTCCGGAATGTATCTACTTTCCATTTACCTGGATGAGGTAACAGAGGAAGGTAGTACAGACAAAGGAAGGAAGGGGTTATAGTGCTGAACTCTGGGATTTCACAACATTTATAAGAGCAAGCCAAGGAGAAAGAATCAGCAGGGTACCAAAACTGTGAACAATAATAATATCAATTTAAAACCCACTCCCAACAATGAAAAGAAAAGTAGAAAAGCATGTGTCAGAGGAGCTGTAACTGAAAATATGTCCAAGAGATGACACGGTGAAAAAGAGCATCAATAGCCTGTGGTGGTTATTGAAAAGCCAAAGACTGTAAGGAACCATTTTCCTAGGTGTAGAGTGAAGGAATACACCTAGAGAATGCACGGTGTGATTCTATTATATGAAGCTTAGGAAATACTAATCTATTTTGCTAGAATCATGACTGTCCAACACCTCAAAGTGTTTTAGGTCCTACATCTATTAACCTGGTATCACCTTGGAATATGCAAGAGACACAAGGTGTCCTGTGTTGACTTGTAAGGTCATTAACATTTTATTGCAAACAATCTCAGTCCCTCAGCCAATGTTGCGAAGCTCTATGAATGTATCATCTCCACTGCATTGCTTCACTCAGTATTTTCTCTCCTTGACACCATTATTTTATCCATTCAGCTAAGAGCTGCTCATTCAGCAAAACTCAGCTGTATTATTACCTCTTCCAAGAAGCTTTCCCGGACTACAGTGAGATGTCTTTTCTGGGCTTGCACTGACTGTGACCTTCCATCCATCACCATGTTTACCACCCACATGTATCCTTATTTGCCAGAAGCAACAGCACAGAAAGATAATCTTTATTATGTTGTAACTAGAAACAGAGCAAAGAGCAAGCTCACGAGGTATAATTTGATTTTTTGAAACCACGCTTCAAAAACAACAATCAAAAATGAGTCTTAACTATGTAGATAGTTTGGTCACTATTATAATCTCCAGGGGCACAAAAGCCAGCAGCATAAGGTAACATAAAGGTAATGGCTGAAAATTTTTATGTATCAAAAACACAAATCATTGTATTAAACTATTCTTTGCTTAATCTTTTTCTTAAATGTTGAACAATTACTGTTATTCACAAGCAACACAACGACCTTCTCTTTTCTAAGTTGCATCATAAGCTTGAAACCATATTTGATGAATGACTATTTGAATAACTAAATCAACAATATGAAAATGAACCCCCTTTCTCAGTTGCATTTATAGAGAAATGGCAATGAGAAAAGGCTGAGTTACAGTCATATACAGATTATCACAGGCTCCTCTCTAACTCTGTGTATCAGCATCAAGTTCAGGGTCTCTTTAGACTACGCCTACCCCTTCTATAATAGGCTCCCTCTCAGCAGCGGTTTGCCAACAGGGAGTAGTGTTTTCTCTTCTGAATAATCTAAGCTAGCAAACTGTGTGATCACTTGCTTATTACTAACGTACAATAATTAACATGGCAATGTGACATCTTAGCATGTAACTGATAATATTATATTTTAGCACTGCAATGCAGCAGAAATAGTCTGAAGAAAAATATTTAGTGGCTGGAGATATAGCTCAGTGGCACAGCAGCTGCCTGGCAAGCACAAAGTAGTAAGTTCAATTCCCCATACCAAAAAGAAAAAAAAAATACTCATTGTGCTTCAACTGTATACCAGACATACTAAGCCTACAGATACATAATAATCACTAGACTTTGATTTCAAACTGCCTATTAATAATAACACCAACAGCTAAATGTTACTAACATTTCTGCGTGTCAAACCTTCACATAAATTATCTAGAACATCTTTCTCCCTTTCATTCCTCATACCTGATCTGCACACTAAATCCAAAATAGATCTAAAATCTATCCGCCTCTCTCCACTGCCACCATGATTCAAGCCTTTGTCATTTCTCTTTGGACATTCATAATCATGTAATCAGTATTCTGTTTCCATTTTTTGCTTTCTCATAAGCCATTCTCCAGCCTGAAAGGAGAGCAGTCTTAAAAAGAAATAAACAAGAAGTTATCTCCACATTTAAAAGTCTCCAATGGCTTCAGGCTGAAACTAGTGAACTCCACTGGGGAAACCAAGGCAAGATAATCTGAGCTAGTCATGGAAGGCTGCATAGATTGAGGAAGACTGGTTGAAAAAACATGAGTTGCTGAGAAGACTACTTGGAAACTCACAATGGTGTCATTGTTCCTACAGTCAGGCCTCCACAGTCATCATTTAATCAATGAAACTCAACAGGCTATATTAGGATCCAAAATGAAGAAGTGAGAAATGAAAGTGAAGAAATGAGAAAAAAGACATCTCGGAACAAGTCTCAGCCCTGCCTTTCACATGTATGATGATTTTCTATAAAACACAGCCTTCAGACTCTGACCCAATGACACTCCTGGCCCCAATATCTGCTTGTTGTGTGACCCTAAGCATATTCCTAAACCTCTTTGAGTATCCTTATCTGTTCCATTAGGAAACATAGAGATGATATATAAAAAATAGTGGTTTCTAACTTCATCCACACCATTACTTGCATAGGAGATATTAGTGCTTGCATTAGCATACCTCAAGATCTGTTCATGGTCAGAGGTGAATGGCCTTAGGGTACTGCTGACCCCAAGAACTACTCACCCAAGTCATACCCTCTACCTGTCATATCACTGTGGCCAGATACAGAGTTGGTACATTCTGATGAACTCAATACAGAGTCTGCATGTGACAGAATGATTTGACAAGTGCAATTAATAATGATGATAGCTACAGGGACAATAGCAATGACAATGACCACATTAGATGTATTAGGGTTCAAGAGAGAAAAAAGAACCAATAGATTGTGTGTGTGAGAGAGACACCGAGAGAGAGTCAAAGAGGCAGAGAGACAGAGACAGAGACAGAGACAGAGACAAAAGGGGGGTTCATAAAGAGAGGCTTTATTTTACGTAATTGGCTCCTGTGATTATGGAGGCTAGCCAGTCATAAATCTGCAGTTCCACTCCTAAGACCATCAGATTGGAGACCTCGGGAAGATCCAATACTGCATTTCACTCCCAAAGTCTGTCTGTTGCAGAATTCCTTTTTTTTTAGAGGAGATCAGTCTCTTTGTTCTATTCAGACATTAAACTGATTATGGGCACCAATTTGCTTTATTTGAAGTTCATCAGTTTAAATGTTAATCTTATCTAACATACCTTCACGGAAACATCTCAATAATGTTTGACAAAATATCTAGCCATCAGCAAGGCTGACACATAAAATGAATCATCATCCCCGTCTTAATGGCATAATACTTAGGAGCATTTTCTGAGTTTAAGAAAAGTGGCAAAATCTCTATTAAAGACTTTAAAATCTGCAAGCCCTAACTAAGAAGGACTTCAAAGAAAGATTTCCTCAAGAGGAGCTGCTTAACTGTGCATTCAGTGCTTCCTGTCTGCTGGGCTCAACCATCAGCGGTCTGTATACCTCACTTCTGAATGAATACTTGGCAGAGATCTCAACATTTTGCTGAAGTGTCACATTGCCTTGCTTTATCACTTTATTACCAAAAAGAGTGCCTTGCTTTTTATTTCACAGTGTGAAAGTTGTTGCTGTATCATACCAGGACGTTACCTAAAGGTCACCATGGGCACACTAAGCCTTGGGACAGGTGGGATTAACGGCAAAAATAAGCACGATCTATCTTTTATCATTCCACAGGAGAAAAGTTAAAGATGAGAGCAGCTGGTAAGCAAGGGAGGGTGTACACTCTGCTGTGTCCACCTCAGAGACAGTCACCTGCACAGTGAGGAGGAACAATTTTTCACTGACATTGTTTAAAACTATCCACGAATGGTGACTTTGAAAAAAAAAAAGACACCACAATTTGTAGTCATTTTATTATTATTTAAATGCTCTACAGATAAGGGACCCCTGTACTGTGGTACCTGATACAGACCACTCTACTTGCTCCCCTACTTGTACCCCAATTCCATGGTAAACTGCAGCTACCACTGCTACACACATTACAGAAAGATATCTCACTGGGTTCTGACAACTACTATTCCCAATTTACAAATGAGGAAAATAAGGTTTGGAGGTGTTCAGTAATTTGCCTAAGGTCTCACCGGTAAAATAAAAAATGTGGGCTTCCATCTATGAAGGCGTGGCCTAGGGTTGGCATAGGGTTGTTTTACACCTGGAGTCCCCTGGCGCTACGCAGGCCCTCAGCAGTAAACAGATGACTGAGCAAATGAGGAAAGAGTTTCCTCCCAGGTTTCCAGTTTGGCGCATCGAGGAACCGTTAATGAAGTGACCAGAGGAAATACTGTTGAAAAGACACAAAGAGAATCCCTGCACCTCACAGAATATGGACTACAGTGTAATGTAGGCCACCACCTAAAAGTTGGCTATGGGAGGACTCAGAATACGTCTGGCGGCCACTGCTATTTACTGAGCACCAACTCCATACCAGGATCTATATAAGATTTGTCACGTAGTCTAAATAACTATCCTCGGAGCCACAGATAATTTTTTCCATTCTTTAAATGAGTAAACTGAGGCTCAGAAGAGTCATGTGAGTTATTATAGTCCCAGAGCAACTCAGGAACTGAGCTCAGCTAGGATTCAGCTCACATTTGCCTGACTATAAAACTCTTCAGTCTACATTTCTGAACAGAACCAAATTTCCTGGGCGCTTAGATTACTACCAGGTGTAAATGCACGTTATCCAGTCCTCCAGCCCCTCTGCTGAATCAGTCCCTGAGCACCTACAGGGGAAGGTGCTTTCAGGAGCCAATTAAGCAACTACTTCCATGCAACTATGCTCACACTTAGCTTTTGGAAATGGATATGGGTGGAAAATCCCATAAAAGTCTTTTAAAATGAAATAAACTCAACTGCCACAGCCAAGATTTAGGCAACAAAAAATTCTTAAGCTAAAATCTTAAAAACTGTAAAAGCACAACTTCCTTTTCACAGATTGTGTCTAGTCATTTCCGTTTTATTGTCTATAATATCTTTACTCTGAAATCTCAGTAAGCTTAGCACCGACATTCAATTAGAATTTAAAAACAATGCCTAAAATAGAGCCTTCCGGTCAGTAAGTTTAACAAGTATCCGGGCCGTGGTTACAATGTGCAAGACACTATTTAATCATTCTATAAATGTTAACTAAATTAACCCCATACCAGCTCTATAAAATAGATGCCATTGTTATGATCTCCAATTTGCAAACAAGAAAATGGATACAGAGAATAAACTGGACATTCCCAAGTCAGAGCTGGGCAGGAGGAACCTTGGCATCTGAACCCAGAGCCTCTCCACGGGCTGTGCCCGTGGCTTCCACACCAGGCTGCCCTTTGCAGTCACTACTCCCTCAGCTTCCCTGCTTCACTTCCTTTCCTCAAAGACAGATTCTAGTGCTGGTATAGTTCTAGGATTTGCCTTCTGTGTATCTGTCCCTCTGAAGACACATGGTAGCCACTGTGTCATGCAATTCCTATCCTGCCCTACTCTCACTTTTCTGGGACTTTCTCTGACCCCTTTGCACCAAACCCACCTCTCTCTCTTTTCCTATGAACAGCATCTTTCTTTCTTTTCTTATGTATTATTTTTACCTGTTATTTAATTACATCAAGTGCACTAACAGGTAAGACTCACAGCGACATCAGTGAACAAGCTCCACAGAGCTTGGCTATAGATTAAATCCAAGCTATAGACACTTATAGGCTTTATACCGGCCATGAACCATGCAGTGGTCTCCTCAGCTGACTCGTGTGGGAGAGTCTGCAGATAATGGGTTAAACCAGTAAGTCAGTTAGGCCTGAGAATACGTCCAGTAGAGTTAGGCTGGCAGAGCTTTTACCGTACTGCAGAGATACAATGGCTGATTCGAGGTTGATTTGCCTCATGGGGGAGGAAGCAGGTCTACGTGGTACAGAAGGATGCAGGGGGAATTTTACAGAGGTGATGCATCCTCAGTAGAACTGATAGAGAAGGCATCCTAGCTTCAGACTGAGAATGATCAAAAGAATGCATAACTCTCTTAAATAACTGCAGTTTTAAACACTGGGGTGAGGAACTCATCTAGTGATGAGCACATCTTTTGCTCACACCACACACTCAGATATCTAAGTATCTTCATGGTCAATTGGTTTCTGTCTTTGACTTGAGTCTGGATGACAAATTACACAAAAGCCTGTCTTCCCCTTTCTTTTATCATCACATCTGACATTGACTGAATTGCCTGTCCTCTGTGTCTGTCTTATCCACCCACTGTATTAGCAAGGTTCTGCTACTGAGATTGTCACAGTGCTTATCAAGATACCCCTAGACCCTCTGGCTGCACCTCTCTGATACCATAACTATCATTTGTCCCTCCTGGCATCCCACAACTAAACCCCTTTGCCCCTTGACTTGTTCACTGCTAAATTTATAATGTCAAACACACTATCTTCCCTATTGAAGAATCTCAATAAGATTTATTCATTGAATGAATGCATTATGTGCAAGGCAGAATACCAGGGCTTCAGTGCTTGCAGTTACCCTGTGCTTGAAGCATGCCCCGTAGGTTTTTCATAGGACTGACTCCTTGGGGTCCCAGCAATGACTCTCACCAATTTCTCTTCAATATCCATCTTTCTCTGTTGGTTACCCCTAGAATATTAATTCTATGAAAGGAACTGGTCATGTTGTCTGATGATCTCTATGTCTAGCACTATGTCATCTATTCACTCACTGACTCAGTAAGTGGATGATTAAATGTATGAATTAGATCCAAGTTTCAGAGAAAAAAAGAACATGGGTTTAGGTCTTCACTACCCACTAAGCAAGTACATAGTTTTGACCTGTCTGGCTTCAACAGTTTGATACTTAGTGTCTTCATATCCAAACTGGATGAAAATAGCAACTACAGCTCCTGTGAGGTTCCAGTTCAACAGTGGATGTGAAGCTCTTGGTGTTCTACTTGGTATATGATCAACAACAAAAAAAGCACGATATCGTCTCTAACTCCACTGTGTCTCCCCAGTGCCTGGGCCCTGGATAAGGCTAATGCTGCTTTGATTGCCAGGGAGTGAGGGAAGTTAAGGAGAAAGCTGGAGAGCTGGAGAGTGGGGAACTGCCTGCAGCCATTCAGAAACAGAGCGACTACACAAGAGACCAGAAGTGCTGCCCGCGTCCCCCAGGGCTGCCAGGCTCCCTTTTTCTTCCCACTATAATCATGCATGAAATAAAAATCCTAAATCCCTCCCTGTCTTCACTGAACTTCCCCTCTGAATGAACTGAAGTACTGTCGCCCCTAAGCTATTTCCATGCCATGAAAAGAGGATATTATGTGAAAGGAGAGGGACATTCAGACCGATCTGCCCATGGACTTTGAATCAGTCCAGGATCTCTTTTCATGCAAATAGAAACACAAGGAGGAAAAGATGTGTAGAAAGTGAGAGCAAAGGGCAGGGCGGCAGTCTGGCTCCAAGATTCCTGTACTTCTTCTCATCAACAAAGCTAGGAAAGCATACATTGTGCCTCAGTTGAAGCTGAGAATTGTATTAAAGGGCAAACGTTCCCATTTTCTTTCAAAATATTTTTTCAGGGGCTCTGAATGATGTTTCTTGAGCAGTGAACAGACACAAGGGAAACAAAAGTGTTGAAAATGGGCTTTTATAAGTAGACTCCAGGCAAACCCCCACTGGCTTGCAGAAAATGCTTTGCAGAGAGAGGACTTGGGCCACTTGCCAGCAGCACAAGAAGCTGGAGGCTGGCAATCCTGGGGGCAGGAAAATTTTGCTATGAAAATTCTACTTTCAAAACCTCCTAAGGAAACATCGATGACATTACATTCAAGGACCGAATGAGTGTTGCCACTAAAAGCGTTAGTGGCAATTTAACAAATAATTCTTGCACATTCTGTAGCAGGGACAGTCATGACCACTGTGGAGGATGCAGTTATGAACTGGACAGAGTACCTGCTGTCCATGTATTCACTTGTTTGTTCAGAAGATAAGTACTAACTGCTACTTCCACACAACACGGAAATTGCTAAGAATCCCAAGGTGAACAGAAGCACTGTCTTCAAACATTTATAGCCTTGCTTGGGAAACAGATAATCAAGCATGTATGGTGGAAATTGCAAAAGGAGAGGTCAAGGAAAAGGGCATGTGCGCAGAATGCAATTGGGGTCTGAAGGAAGTAAAATCCCCTTACTGTGCTGTTAGTCAAGAGTGAGAGGAAGGGGAGTGTGGTAAGAAGTAATCGGAATCTGAAACTGGTCCACCGACATTATAAGAAGGTTTGCTGTTTGTCCTGAGAACAGTCAGGTTGAAGCCAGAAAGTGGTCTGATGAGAAGTAGGACCTAAAGTAAGTTAAAATCAGGACCAAGTCAGCAATCTTCAGGGAGCAGCCTGCCTAGAGCCGGCAAGGGTGTGAATCACTCAAAGGTCCTCAACAGAGGACCCAGTATTTTTCTGGTTCCTACGAATTCACTCACAGGCCACCACCCAATCCGAAGTAGCTCACAGCTGGGATTTCATCTCTTCTCTCCTGGAACTCTATGGCTGCATTTGATCCATTTTGTACTGTTGATGCGTCTTCGGGTACTGCCCAGCACACTCTGCTTCTATTCTCCAGGCAACACAGCTGCCCTACCCATCCCGCACTGACCAGAACTAAGCCTGTGTTTGGTTACTTCATTCTTACCTGTGCATAGCTGGCGGTAGCAACCCTCCTTCTTCATGCAGACTAAAGTAAGACAAAGTAAGACTTTGATTTGCTTAGTGACCAGGGCCCAAGGAGGACTAAGAGGTGGCATTTTCTTCGGGCATTTCAGTCACCAGGAATGACTGCAGAGCAGTTTTAGAAGTCTGGCCTACAGTCACAGAGTGCACTGGGGATTTCTGTCAGTGACCAAAAAAGAATGCTGAGTGGTACATCCATAGCGGTCATCTTCAAGCTTTGCTGCCGAGTAAATCTTAACATCGGCCTCTAGACAGTCCATTCAGTTGGACTCTAAGCACTAGCCTCAACAAACCCAGGAAGTCCCCTTAAGAATCCCAGGCCTTCTTTCACAGTCCCACGCATACAAATCTCCAAAACATTCCTCTTCTGTATGATGTTTCTCCACCACATTGCCAGGAATTTAGTCCAAGTTATTCTCTTGTCTGGACTATTACATTAACCACCTAATTGCTTTTGCTTTTCCCTGTGCCATATTTACCATTTCATTGAATCTATGCTTTCCTGTATTTTATTTGGAATGACACTGAAAAATGCCAAGTATGATTCTGTCTTGGATCTCCAAACAAAAGACTCAGATGCTTATCATTACCCTTACCATAAAGATCTATCCAGGCCCTAATCTCTCTCTCTGTCTCCTCATCCACGCTCCAATCCACTTTGGTCTCCTGAAATCTTCAGGGTGGTTTTTAGGTTTTCTCAAACATACTATGCCTTCTTTTTCAATTGGACCTTCCACGTGCTGTCCTGTCCTCTTAGACTCTGTTCTGTATCACCAGACACAAACACAGGTATACTCCAGGTGACAGCTCATCTAAGTTCGTTCCTCATTGTGGACCCTCAGTACTTCAAGCATGTGTATCTCACTGCACTTATTACACATGTAGTTGCATAATTATTTCTCTGATTGGTTTACTTCTCCCACCACACTACTCAGACAGCGTTTTCTACCTTCTCACACTGTACTCTGTACTGCAGATAGAGTATACATACTCTATCTGAAAGTTGTTACAGGAATTACACATTCTAGTTTTATAGCCATTTTATTTGCATACATGGGATACATGGGATTTCAAACATGGGATAAATTTTTTAAAAAGAAAAAAGTCAAATGAAGAACTTGTGAATTGTGCATCTATATCTAATCATTTTGCCTTTCAAGACTTCAATCATCATGATCATTTCTGCTGGCAACAAATCAAACTTGTAATCACTATCACAAAGGTACAGGAGGGATGGTTCAATGAAATCTTTCATAAATCTGTTCAAACAGAGGATGTATCAATATATGCCAATATATATTTTAGTGTAGTGTAATATTTTAATAATGATTCATATAAAAGTTTATTTTACAACTCTAAGATATTACATATTCTTACTTAATAACTATTACTGTAATTTAGAAAAGCAAGAATCAAATTCATTCACTGTAGAAACCACACAACAAATATATATTGGAGGCCTAATATGTGCTGAGTCCTTTCTTTGTTCTTGGATCATTAGGATGACTAAAGAGACAATATGTTCATCAGATGGGGTGGGCCATGCCCGTGATCCCAGCACTCTGGGAAGCTAAAGCCGAAGAATGGCAAGTTTAACCCCAGCCTAGGTTACTGAGTGATTTAGCAAGATCCTGTGTCAAAAAAAAAAAAAAATGAGTCAAAAGCAGTTGAAGATTGGATATGGAGTACCAAAAGAAATGAGGAGTAGGGGGAGGAAAATGGGAACCCTGATGGAGCTTACATCAAAGAGAAACAGATAGGTATTTTTAAAGGTAAATAAAATCTAATGAAAAAAATGATGAACATCAAGGGAAAAAAATCAATAAATCAAGCCCAAAAGAACACATGGAGTGGGAAGCAGGGGTGCACAACCACGCAGGCAAGAATGTAGGGGAGGCCTGATGAACAGGTGACCTTGGCCCAAAGACCTCAAAAACCAAGCTATATGTATTATTTTTCATCCATTCAACTATTGCCAATTATAACTACGCATTTGAGTCCCTTGAAATGGCTTTTTGCACCACCCACAAGCCTTTAAATCACCATTTATGAATAAACAGATGTGTTCACACATCTCTGTGGGTTTCGAGGAACTCCATGGGGGCTCCCAGGGGTGCCGTTGCTCCCTGAAGCGCATCATTGGCTGCACACTGCAGTGCAAGGAAAGGATACGGTCCTGCCACCCCAGGTTAGCTCTCTGGAGTGGCCACAACACTGGAAGCAGCTGCAGCTTTTTGCAAAACAGCAAGGGGTATCTGTACATCCCTTGAGCTATAACTAATAACCATTTCTGGATTTTTGAGCTCAGGATGGAAAATCCTGGCCCAAAATTTGCTGAGATCCAAAACTCCGCAGGGTCCTAGTGTGTAATTCTTTGAGGGTAGTGGTTCTTTGCAAGCCACTTGATCTATTCCAGCATTTCATATTCACACCAGGGGCTTGTACTTTCTCTACTTTACATGTATTGAAGTCTCTTTGTATAAGACATTATGCTTGAACCTTGGATATAAAAAGGTAAACTCAAAGAACCTACTTTACCAACAGGCATATAAAAAGAACATGTGGTATAATAATTGCTGTAAGAGAAATAGCACAAAGGGATATGATATCAGAGGGAATGACTAATCCTCTCCTCTAAACCAAGGAAAGGAGATTCGTCCTCAATTGTGAAGAACAGTAGTAGTGCATGTGCTAATTAGAGGAAATAGCAAAGGAGAAAGGGCATTCCAGGAAGAAGCCCCAGCAGCATGTACTATGGAAATGTGCCCTTACTTCAACATGACAGATATTCCGTGACCCACTCAGCTCAGAGGACATGGGATGGACAAAATTGTCCAGTCCTACAGTAACATGGAGCTGGAAGAGAAAACAAAGGTCGGCCAAAGAGAAAAACAGGGCTGCCCTATCTCATCACAAGTTTTTTACTTTGTTTCAAATGAAAAGGCTGTTTTATTGGTTCTGGGTAAAAATATGTGCTTATTGTCAAAAATAAAAATGGAAGCTATGGAGCCGTATTAAGCAAGAAGCAAAGGTATGAGGAAATGAACCACCCAGGACATTACCACTGTTACGCTCTAGTCACTCCTTCCAGACCTGTAAGCAGGCACACAGTACACTAAGGCACATGACCCTGGTCACACATGCACATTATCCTCAATGGAGAATGGATTTCTTTCTGCACCAATTTGCACCATTTTATATTTGCATCATAGGACAAACTGCTTTTAATAACTTGCTTCTGAGATGTTTCTTCACATCAAGAGATACAACACAGAGTCCCTACATCTCAGCAGCAGCTGAATTCCATAAAAACAGACTCTCATAGGGACATCTTTGCAAAAATCCTTGATTTCTCATTAAAAATTTCTTTTAGTTTACAGAATACATGACCACAAAAATTTGGACATCACTTCATTTTTACACTAATTTCCTTACAATTCAACTAAATAATCATTAAGCACCATGTGGACACTTTGTTTAACTATAGACACATTTTCATGCTCTTCTAATTTCAATAGTAATTAGATTCTCCACTTGGAGAATTAGTCTTTGAGTGATTTTTGCAGAAACGGATTTCTTTGGGAAGATCAGAGAAAGCTTCCAGAAAGATCTGTAGTCTGACAGGCCAGACTCCAGCTTTTCTTTGCTGTATATCTTAGGAAGTTTTTTCACTTGTCTGAGCTTTAATTTTCCCATTTGTTAATCTATAATGAGATATCACCACCTTAGGGTTATGGTGACTGCAGCAGATTATGTGTGATGCTCCTCAAATCACTACCTGGTCCATAGTAGATAGATACAATGCCACATAGATAGTGGCTAGTGAGGGTGAATATTCAGTATTCATGCCTTCCAGGGATCTTCTTGACCTCTACCTGTACAACCTCCCTCTAAGACCTTGCCTGTCTTATTGTTTGTATTAGTCCTGTGTCTAGAATTGGGATGTTGATTGGAAATTCTCAATATAAATTTATTAGTTGATGAATAAATGAATGTAATAATTAATAAAGAGATGTCTACCATATGGGATCCTCATTTGAGAACTTCTCTCCGACCTTCCTTACTGAATAGGATGCTTTCTTTCTTTGAGGCCTCATTGCATACGTATAGCCCTGCGCTATATTGGTGGAATATTACATCTGCTGCCTCAATTTAGACTTATTTTTAAAAACCTTGTGGGTCAGATGATTGGAGATTAGAATACATGTCGTAGCGTTAGTGCTGGTATAGCAGAAAGAACTCTATTTGGAAAATTTGGATTGAATTCAGTTACTTAGGTCACCTAGGTCACTGGGAGACTAGAACCATGCATTTGGTCTTTTCTGTAAGCACCTCTTTGGCAGAAGTACACTAAGGGTGGGTATCATGTACCTAGAAGCAGCTGATGCAGAAGAATCCAGCAGTTCTCAGTCCATCCTGGTATCCAAGTACTTTAGGAGATTTTTAAAACTCTGACCACTGCCCCTGAACCTGTGGGTGTTGTGTACAGTATTATGTCCCAGAAACAAGACAGCTGACTAATATAACCACCTTCGAATGCTCTCTGTTATTGGCTTCCCTTTTGCTGTCACTCTGGTTCATAAAAATCATCCCTAATACAGCACTGGTAAAAGCTTAATTTGTAATTAAACGCTTATGCAAACTGACCACAGGGCCCAGGGTGTGTATGAAGCCTATATTCCAGCTCCATTGCCTGGATCATGCTGAGAGGCCAAAGTACTGCAGATGGTGTCTTCATTAACCCTCTACCACAGTGGCAGAGCATCAGTGCCCCCAGCAGCAACTGTATGAGCAGGGCCATAATAAGGACCTAGGAAACTGACAAACAGCACTAATGACCATGCAAGGACATGATGTAGTGGCATTTACAAAAAGCACACCTCTCAGTCCCGTGGTAGAAGAGAGTTCAAGAAAGGAAGAAGTGTCATCATGTGACACTCGGTGAGCACTTCATTAATAAAGCCCTTTGCAGGAGAGGCAGGATTATGCAGAGGACAAGGAGGGAGGAGGAAATAATGCCAGGTCCCTCACATATTTTATTTCATTGAATGTTCGCAGCAACCTCACGAAAGAGACAATGTCATTGCTGTCTGCCAAAGTGCGGAACTAAGGCACAGGGAGGTGACGCCGTACTTCCGCGGAGTGATGGGGGCAGCACATGAACTCCTATCACACTCGAAATCCAAGGTTTTGGTTCCTACCAAAAATCCTATCAAGGAACAATGATAAAGGATCGTAACCTGATGCATGGGCTGTGCAAATCACTTCATCTCTTTCAGCTCAGTTTTTCTATGAAGTAATCATATCGTTGTGCTGATCTTCTGAGTTTTGTGAGAAACACATGAGAAAATGGCTGGTGCCCATACTTAAGATCCACACATAACTGTGAAGATTTGAACAATTGAAAACACCTGTCTTTAACTCTGTCCAACTCTGTAGCAAATCACATGTCAGAGGCCAGAATCTTGCTTAGTTTCCACAACTCAAGGACTTCCTAAGATTTATTTTCTGTTGCTAGTTAATCAGCTACTTTACTTCTACGTAGAGCAGTGATCACAATACAAAAAATGTTACCTAATTTCTTGTGAAAGTGAAAGGGGAAGAAACTGCTCAAAAGGAAAGAACAACTGGGGTAGAGGAAAGGAGAAAAGAAAGAAGGGAAAAATATATAGAGAGGCTCCAAGATAGATAACTATACTTCTAATCTTTGTTAATTCATCAAAAAGAACAGTTTGTATTTTCATTGTTTGATTGAGCATTTTTCATGCCTATATCTTATAATCTGAACAACTACTTTGAAGATAACAATATGCAATATATTAACCAGTGTTAATCTCCTATTATTTTGTTTTGAAATTCCATATCATCATTTATTCTTTTTTAGTTTATTTTATTTTAAAGAGAATAAAAACAACGACAATAAAAGCAACACAGAGTTTCAAAACAAGATGGTAGGAAATTGGCAATGGTTACTGTATTGCATATTTTTATTTGCAAAACAGTTGCTCAGATTACCAGATATAAGCGTACAAAATTGATCAAACAATACAAACACTAACTGTCCCTAAAATAAAAAAAAATTAAAAAGATATTATTCTGTCATGAATGAGGTCCCCACTTCCAAGCTCTGCATGTCTTCTGCATGTCTCACTTCCTCTCGTCTTTGGTAAGAGTCAGTGCCTCATAAGTCCAGGCTCTCTCCCATGTTCCCTAGCCCTATAACTAGCTGTTGCATCTGCTCCCCATCAAGCACACTCAGGACCCAGCCACATGGGCACTGCTCCTCCTCTCTTGCCAGCTCCATAGGTTACCAGGGCTAAGGTCTTCTCTGAGCCATACCTCAGCAGAACCTCAACTGGCCTCTGCCCTGACCATAGCCTGTGTGTTAGTCAGCTTTCTTATCACCAGTACAGCATACCTGATGCTCACCCTTAAATAAAGAGAGGTTTATTTTGATTTATGGTTTTCAGAGGCTTCAGTCCATGGTTGGCAGGTTCCAAGGAAAAAACAGCATGGTAGAAGGGCACAGCAGAGACAAACTGCTAAGCTATGACAGCCAACAGCACAGAGAGGAGGGAGGAGCCTAGGACAATACCCTCTTCCTGATCACCTCTCCTGACTGCCTCAAAGTTGGGACCACAAATTCACAATGGCTAACTTTGCATACTTCCCTCAGGGATAAAATGGAGGCTTGGAATTATGAGTACCACACATTTGAGATTTCCCATTGACCCCTTTTAGGAAAAAACCATCTACACCCCCTCAAGGCATCCCAGGATTATCCCCCAGGACAAGATCCTCTTTAGCATAAAATCATCTCTATCCTCTTGAGGCATCCCAGGATTATATGTGCCCATTGAATCCTAAACCCTTGAGTCTTTCGTGAAATTGGACTCTTTCCCTAGCCCAGCCTATCTCTGTATGCTCCCAGTAAGTAGTGGCTGCCTTGGAGTGCCGGGAGAACCTGATACTGGAGCCATCAACTTCCCAGCCATTCATGTATCACTCAGCTTGATTCTTGATTTGAATCATGTGACATTTGTGTCATTCTCCACAGTATACCCAACACCAAACCAGTGCTTGACAGACACTAAGTACTCCACAGGAACTTGTCACGTTCACAGAATGGTCCAACATTTCCTCGAGAAGTTCGTCTGAGGATTCCGTGACTTCCGTACACTTCGCTACCCCCAGAGTCTCACTGATGGGCCTAACAAAACTGTCCCACTGCACTGTTTCTAGGAGCGGCTCGTGCTGTCCGTGCTCCCCCGCTTTGTGGTCCTGGAGATGATCAATGATATGACCAATGTGGAAGACGAGCACCTGCAGCACCAGTTCCACCGCATCTACATCCATCGCTACGAGAACGTCAGGTGAGAAACCTGCCCGGTTCTCTGTCTGACTGACCCCGTGTACCTGGCAGCTCCCGTCACACTGCTGTCACTTCTGTCTGCCTGCATGTCGGCACCTTCCCTCACTCGGTTGATGAGTTCATTAACTAGTGATTATTCATCACAGTCCTGCGTTGCCAAATGAAGGGTAAAGCAATAAATTGATAGGCTGTGTGATAGCTCATGGAATAACTTGGGAAGGATGGAGAAGCAGGATGGCCAAATGGGCTGGAAAGAAGCCAGTGAACTTCAGAGCTCCCTCACCCCAAAAAACAACCAAAACCATAGTAGCACACTAGGACAGTTAGACCACTGAGACTCAGCAACCAGTGCTTGTGTTTCCCACCCTCCTTCGCTGGCTTAGTGCACCCCCACTGCAGCTGTTCCTGCAGAAACGAGTGTTACTGACTTGGCCATACCCCCACTCAGGTTAAAGTTTGCAGCAGAAGGGTCTGGTTGACTGAGCCCTGTCATTTTGTAGAACTGCTGAGAGAGTAAGGATCTGACATTTTCGGATATGCTGTGTGACTGTATTTCCCTCCCAGAAGATATAACAAGGTAGAAATTTTCCAAATATTGGGTGAAAATCCATACATTGAACAGCTCTAAAAAAAGAAACAAACTTAACCCTTTCTCCCCAACTTTAGTAGGAGAGAAAGATAACTCTTGTTGGCATCTCTACATATTCTATGTGCAGGAACACACACCTCAAAGCAATTGCCAGCAGTCATGATTTTGACACCTGCAACACCCTGATTTGGATGCTTCAGTGTGCCAAGCAGTCTTTGATCAAAAGGTAACTCTGGTAAGAGGTGCACTCCAGATCTAGGAATCAGTCCCACAGAAAATAAGAGCTCACTGATACCAATTCCAAAACAGTAGTACCCATCAATCAACACAGTGTGGAGTTCCATTATTATGTCAGCAAAGTGGAGTTCTAGTACTAAGTAGGCAAAGACTATAATTGAACATAAAAAGAGGCAGAGATAGGGCAGGTGTATGTGTAGAGAAAGAGAGGGTTTGTGTAGAGAAGGAGGAGGGAAATGTGTAAAGAATGAGGAGGGAAATGTGTAGAGAAGGGAGAGAGTCTCTGCAGAGAAAAGTGAGGGGTATGTGTAG